>CM065591.1:245063380-245106506 GCA_033119425.1 Bufotes viridis | reverse complement strand
TCAAGAGGACAGGTAAGAAAGAACAAGAAATGACCAAATTTCCAAAAATTAATTTTGGGTCCAATTTGGTCAAGTTGTTAAGTAGATTCAATTTGGTCTAAATAATTTCGGTTGACACTAAAAATAACGTTAGAAGGTATACAGTCCAAAATGAATCATACATTTTTGAATATTTCAACCGACACAATGCTTTTTTGATGGATTTTATGGAATTCAATTTGAATTTCAATGTTTTTTGTTCGACTGTCAGATTTTCCACCAGCTCAGGAAGTTGCGAAGGGTAGTCTGTGTGCCTCTACTTACGCAAATCTCTACCTGGGCTGGTGGGAAAGAGAGGTCGTCTTTAATGAAACTATGGTCAATTATGCATCATCGATATTAGTCTGGATTAGATACATCAATGATATATTCCTGATGTGGAATGGCACGAAGGAGTTGTTTGCCCAATTTGTGGCAGAACTAAATGTGAACCAGTTGGGCCTGTTTTTCACATCAGATATCAATGAACATGAGATTATGTTTCTAGACCTCACCATTCCCTTGGGGACAGAGGGGAAGATTGTCACGAATCTGTTCAGAAAAAAAAGCAACGAATAGTTTGTTACATTAGGACAGTGGTCATCCTCTTGCCCTTAGAAAGGGATCCCTAAGGGACAATATCTGAGGGCATGAAGGAACTGTTCAGAACTGAGTGATTTCAAGGTAGCCACCCGTGATCTGAGGACCCGTTTTTACCAACCTAGGGGATACCCACTGGAGATCTTAAGGCAGGCATATCACCAGTCTATGAGTGCTAATCGTGAACAACTCCTAAGCCCTAAATTTCCTAAACAGGACAGAATTATCTCAAGGATAATAGGCACCTTTGACAAAGCATCCAAACAGGTACAGGAGATCTTACAGGCCCACTGGTCAATTTTACAGTCTGACCTGGACATAGGGAACTTGATATCTGAACGCCCATTTGTCACTTATCGCCGCAGCTCGGATTTACGTGATCGTTTGGTCCAAAGTCTGTACCAATGTCCTACGTCAGCAATGTGGCAATGTGGCTTAAAAGCACCGTAACAGGCACATTCCCATGTGGTTCATATGTGGCATGTCGTAACATAGTGAAGGGTACATTATTCACCAGTTCAATTACTGGTGAGAATTACCGTATAAGAAGATCCTTCCTTAATTGTCTATCAGTAGGGGTCATTTACTTGCTCACATGCCAATGTGGATTACAATATGTGGGCAGGATGAAGCGTAAATTTAGTAGACGAATAGGTGGGCACTGTGACAGATTGACCTTGTTATATTATTTATATTCGGCTGTCTGTACCCCCCCATTCATTTACCAAACCAATTATGTGTGAGTCACCAGAGTCCTGTTGTATTTTGCTCACCCTGTGCCCATTATTGTTGCAGGGTATGTAAATGTATTGATTGTCTGTGCCTCTTCCCTTTTCCTGTCCCATTGTTTCCCAAGAGCCGGGCGGTGTCCCAGGGACCCTGCAAGACCTGTTTAAACTAGCTGCTTTGTCCCTCCTAGACCTCCCATCGGCCCTTGCTATTGTCTCACCCCTTCCTTGTATTATTGTAATCTATGTACTATTGGTTGTAAATGAGGCTGTTGGAGGTTTTGAACGTGTGTGCCATTCCTAGTAAAGTCAGTTGACTCCCAGAACTGTGTGTCGTCCAGTTACTGGGGGAATTGTCTCGTGGACATTGACCTGCTTCTTCAGCTACAAGGGGATTTAAGCGGAGATTTTGATGCTATGTCTTGGAGCTCTGCAACAATTGGTGGCAGCAGTGGGATACAAGCCCTGCAGCAGAAGGAAGCAGCGTTTGTACGGATTAAAGGAAACAAATAGAAAAGTGAAAGCAGCAGCGGTTCGTGCAGATAACAGGTCGTTTCATTTTGGTTATAGGAATGGAACCGTGAATGGAGACGAACTATGCTGGATTAAAACGGACAACATTAAAGGAATTGCTGGAAGCGAGAGGGCAGATAGCCAGCAATAAAACGAAGGCTGTGCTAATGGCTGAACTGACCGAGGGAGACCGGTACGCAGTATGGCTACAGAAACCGCAGAGTCAGAGTTCGACAGAGAGGTGAAACGCAGGCTAGCATTTTATGGAGAGAATCCCTTCATAGAGCTGGTACAGGCAACCATGAACCAGGTGGATGGCTTGATCACTGCAAGGGAGAGAGAGAACCAACTCCGGATAGCAGGGCAGCGGGCATTGGAAAGACCGCCAACTATTACTTCGGCTACAGAACCCAAAGTCAAGGTACCGCATGATGCGTTTAAAAAATTTGTGGAAGCCGAGGGCGAGATCGACGGCTTTCTGCAGGACTTTGAGTGGCAGTGCAGGCTACACCAGGTACCCCCAGCAGACTGGAGTACGGATCCTCGCTGGTAAGCTCTCCGGCCGTGCAGCGGAGGCATATAGAGCTGTACCTGACGAGGAGATTGCAGACTATACCCGGATGAAAGAGGTAATTTTGACAAGATATGCCATCACCGCAGAAGCCTACAGGAGATGATTCAGGGACACTAAAAACAGGAAAAAGACTAACACACAGAGTGGGCATGCCGCATGCAGAGGGCAGCCCTAGCCTGGCTACAGGCAAGCCAAGCTATTTCAGCGGAGGAAATTACCCAGCTGGTCCTACTGGAACAATTTTTCAATGGATTAAATCCAGAAGTGCAGGAGTGGGTAAGGGACCAGAAACCTACCACTCTATCCGACGCAGCTAGACAGGCGGGTGACTACCAGGATGCCCGCAGACAATCCAGGGTAAGCTTCAGACCCAATCCTAGACCAATACACCCTAACCCTGGGCCACCAGCATCACAACGCATGGGGCTCCTGCCTAGTATCCCAGCAAACAGATACCCTAATTGTAGCGCCATACAGTGCCATGCCGGCAAAAAGTTTGGGCATTATCAGAGGGACTGCACCCAGAACCGAAACCAGGCTGCATGGATCCGTCCAGGTCCACCCCCTCCAACCCACTACCATACGGAGGCTGTCCCGCTTAACATCAGAGCAGAGGATCCAGAGAAACACTGGGGTGTTCTACACGAGGCAGACCCAATACAGGCGGAGACTGATAATCGACAGCATCACAGACAAGCGGTTATCCTCAACGGCAAGAAGACCCAGGGCTGCGCGATTCTGGTGCCACCCTCACCCTGGTGCGGCGACATCTGGTTCCAGAGAAAGACCGCACTGGGGTTCTGTAGCTGTACGGGTGGTGGGAGGGACCATCCACAGATTACCCACAGCCAGGGTACATCTACATTGGGGTGTGGGGGCGGGAATGGTTAATGTTGGGTTGATAAAGACCTACCCGCTGATGTTTTGCTGGGAAATGATCTTGGCCCGATGACTTCCGCGTTTGTACCACCCAAGGGTATCAACGAGACCTATCCCGTTACCACCAGGTCACAGGCCCAGTCCATGAACAACCCGGCACACTCTGAGGTCCAGGTAAGAACCCTTCCCCACAACATTCACCCTATCCCCTGGGATACCCCGCAGCATTTGGGCAGGAATCCCTTAGTGACCCTACATTGCAGGTTTATAGGGATAAAGTTAACCAGGCCCAGACCGGAATAGAAGGAGAGAGATATTCTTGGCAGCAGGGGTTGTTGTACCGGGACTCTGAAAGGGTCACAGCAGGGTCCCCACCTATCCCCACCCGACAGCTAGTAGTCCCACAGAAGTACAGGAGGGAGTTATTACAGATTGCGCATGATATCCCCTGGCAGGACACTTAACGGTCAGCCGCACCAGGCACAGGCTTATCCACACTTTTTTGGCCTGGCATCTCTAAAGATGTTAGGCAGTACTGTCAAACATGCGACACATGCCAACGAGTAGGTAAAAGAGGGGATCGCCGCAAAGCTAAGTTGCAACCTCTACCCATCATCGAAGAACCATTCGGACGGGTAGCGGTAGATATTATAGGACCGTTGGCCAAACCCAGCCCATCAGGCAAAAGGTATATTTTGGGGCAACACTGAATCTGGGAATCAACCAGGAATCTAGTATGGTATTACCTAAAGTAGTTTTATTTCAAATTATTTGCTTATAAAAAACTATAAATGATATACAAATCTAAAATATAAAAACAGACATCTCTAATTAGATCTTCAATGCAACTTCTAAAATAAGTGACTGGTCAGCTGATATTAATAACTCGTGACTTCAAAGTGCATACTGTGCAAATATAAACATCAATTGGATTAGACTCAGCATATAGTGCAAATTGAACCTGTGCAAATTGATCATGTGCAAATCCTTTAGTAAAACCCTAATACACTCCTTCTTAAATCTTAAGGTCCGAAAAAATGAAAAAACGAAAAAAGTGTCACAACTTAGTGCTGCATAGATTAGTGAAAATAGTACCAATATAGACACAATATCAGCCGATATCCTTATTAGTTGCTGCAATAATGTAGAGTAGTCCTGTACCAGGAGACAGTAATTAGTGTTCAAAAGTAAACTTATGGCAGAGTGATCCTGTGCCAAGAGACAATTGCTGCTGTCCAAGGAATAAACCGTGCGCTTGTACAAATAAAATGATGGTACCTCAACAACTCAGCAGTGAGTGATATGGGCCCACTCTCAGTACGTAGTCCGGTACTTTAAGTTAATGAATGTCACATGCGGTTATCCTTACATGCGTTCAGCCGCTTGTCTTCCGCGGCACTCTCCTCCTCACCTCTGTATGCCAGCCCGTGTCCCGTGCCCCGGCTGCCTTACCTGCGATCCCCGCGCTCGGTTTGCTCCACGGCCGCGAAGACAAGCGGCTGAACGCATGTAAGGATAACCGCATGTGACATTCATTAACTTAAAGTACCGGACTACGTACTGAGAGTGGGCCCATATCACTCACTGCTGAGTTGTTGAGGTACCATCATTTTATTTGTACAAGCGCACGGTTTATTCCTTGGACAGCAGCAATTGTCTCTTGGCACAGGATCACTCTGCCATAAGTTTACTTTTGAACACTAATTACTGTCTCCTGGTACAGGACTACTCTACATTATTGCAGCAACTAATAAGGATATCGGCTGATATTGTGTCTATATTGGTACTATTTTCACTAATCTATGCAGCACTAAGTTGTGACACTTTTTTCGTTTTTTCATTTTTTCGGACCTTAAGATTTAAGAAGGAGTGTATTAGGGTTTTACTAAAGGATTTGCACATGATCAATTTGCACAGGTTCAATTTGCACTATATGCTGAGTCTAATCCAATTGATGTTTATATTTGCACAGTATGCACTTTGAAGTCACGAGTTATTAATATCAGCTGACCAGTCACTTATTTTAGAAGTTGCATTGAAGATCTAATTAGAGATGTCTGTTTTTATATTTTAGATTTGTATATCATTTATAGTTTTTATAAGCAAATAATTTGAAATAAAACTACTTTAGGTAATACCATACTAGATTCCTGGTTGGATTCCCAGATTCAGTGTTGCCCCAATCTAAGTAATCTAATATTATTTCTTGCATGGTGACCTTTGTGGGTGGTGTCACAAAGTGGTGAGCACCTGTATTTGTCCATATCCTGGAGGAGTGTAGCCGCCTGTTGTTCTATTTATTCCAAAAGGTATATTTTAACGATAGTGGATTATGCAACATGGTATCCAGAAGCTGTGGCTCTGACTAATATTCAGGCAGAGACAGTGGCTGAGGCATTGATGCGAGTCTTCTCTCGGATGGGTTTTCCCAGAGAGATAGTCTCGGATCAGGGCACTCAGTTCACGGCCGAAGTCACCCAACAGCTGTGGAAACTGTGCGGCATCAAATCCATCGTTAGTTCAGCTTACCACCCCCAGACAAATGGCTTGTGTGAACGATTTAATGGCACCTTAAAACAAATGCTTAGCACCTTTATTAATACCCGTCGGGACTGGGAAAAATTCCTACCCCACCTCCTTTTTGCTTACAAGGAGGTGCCGCGAGGAATCGACAGGGTTTTCGCCGTTCGAACTACTGTTTGGACGGAGAGTTAGAGGGCCCCTAGATTCAATCCGGGAACACTGGGAGGGAGCAGTAGGTGAGGATGGTACCCCTGTCATACCCTATGTGCTGGAGTTCCGTGACCGCTTGGAGGAATTGACTCAGAAAGTGCATACTAACCTCCAGGCGGCACAGATCCGTCAGCGCTGATGGTATGACAGAGGTGCCAGGGACCGGAGCTTTCAGATTGGCCAAAAGGTGTTGATTTTGAAACCTTTGCACCATGACAAGCTCCAGGCCGCCTGGCAGGGCCCATACCAAGTGGTGGAGCAGAGATGTGACACCACTTATGTGATCGGCCCGTGCTCTGGTAGTGGGCAGAGACGCATGCTCCACGTGAACATGCTCAAACCCTACTATGAGAGAACAGAGGATGTGGCCGCCATATGTGCGCCCGCATCTGACGACTTTGAGAATCTTCCCCTACCAGATCTCCTGGGGAACATGATAAACTAGGGACCCTAGATGAAGTCCAGCTAGGGAGAGACTAAGCCCTCAAGAGCGTATCCAGGTGCGACAACTGTTAGCTACAAAGGGCGCCACATTCTCTAACACACCTGGCTACACCCCACTGGCTACCCATAGGGTAGACACGGCCGATCAAACACCCCTTAGGCAGATGCCCTACAGAATTCCTGAGGCTGTCCGGGAGCACATGAGACAGGAAATTCAGAAAATGCTCCACTTAGGGGTCATAGAAGCATCAGATAGCCCTTGGGCCTATCCAGTAGTTTTAGTACCAAAACGGGATGGCACGACCCGCTTTTGTGTAGATTACCGGAGACTATAATGATTAAACAGTCTCTGACGCATACCCTATGCCCAGGATAGACGAGCTCTTAGATAGGATGGCTAGAAGTTAATACCTCGCGACCATTGACTTATGTAAGGGCTATTGGCAAATTCCCTTAGCGCCAGATGCCATTACCAAGTCAGCCTTTGTCACCCCGTTTGGCCTCTACCAATTTAAGGTCATGCCATTTGGGATGAAAAACGCACCAGCCACGTTCCAACGTATGGTGGACCGGCTGCTTGATGGCTTCCAAGATTATGCATGTGCATACTTGGATGACATTGCTATTTATAGTGAAACCTGGGAAGAGCATCTGAGACACGTAAGTGCCGTGATAGACCGCATCAGAGAGGCTGGCCTAACCCTAAAACCCAGCAAGTGCCATATTGGGATGGCAGAAGTACAATACCTAGGACACCGGGTGGGTTGTGGGAAGCAAATGCCTGAGCCCGCTAAAGTAGAGGCTGTAGCCAAGTGGCCAACCCCGCACCAAAACGCAGGTGTTATCCTTCCTAGGGACCGCGGGCTATTATCGGAAATTTGTCCCAAACCATAGTACCCTGGCCAAACCCCTCACTGACCTCACCAAAAGAACCTCCACCGCCAAGTAGTCTGGACCCCAGAGTGTGAGCAGGCATTCCAACAGCTCAAGCAGGCCCTTGTTAATAGTCCTGTACTCGCTGCTCCCAACTCATCGAAAAGATTCCTCATTCACACAGATGCGTCAATGTTTGGATTGGGAGCGGTACTGAGCCAAGTTGAAGAAGATGGCAAGGAACATCCCGTAGCTTACTTGAGCCGGAAGCTTCTACCCAGCGAAGTGAGCTACGCTGCCATCGAGAAGGAATGCCTGGCTGTGGTGTGGGCCCTAAAGAAGCTTCAACCCTACTTGTATGGACAACAGTTCACATTACTCACGGATCACAACCCATTAGTATGGCTAAATCGTGTGGCAGGGGACAATGCCCGGTTATTGCACTGGAGCTTGGCGTTACAACCATACGATTTTACAATTCACTACCGCCCGGGAAACAAAATGGCAATGCTGACGGGTTATCACGACAAACTGAACTGGAACAGTGATCCGTGAGTACTTCCCAGACATCCCCAAGCCGATCCGTTGGGGATCAGACTGTGTATGCTGGCTTGTGGTTAAGGGAGCAGTGTAACAGATTGACCTTGTTATATTAATTTATGTTCGGCTGTCTGTACGCCCCCACCCCCATTCATTTACCAAACCAATTATGTGTGAGTCACCAGAGTCCTGTTGTATTTTGCTCACCCTGTGCCCATTATTGTTGCAGGGTATGTAAATGTATTGATTGTCTGTGCCTCTTCCCATTTCCTGTCCCATTGTTTCCCAAGAGCCGTGCGGTGTCCCAGGGACCCTGCAAGACCGTTTTAAACTAGCTGCTTTGTCCCTCCTAGACCTCCCATCGGCCCTTGCTATTGTCTCACCCCCTTCCTTGTATTATTGTAATCTATGTACTATTGGTTGTAAATGAGGCTGTTGGAGGTTTTAAACGTGTGTGCTATTCCTAGTAAAGTCAGTTGACTTACAAAACTGTGTGTCATCCAGTTACTGGGGAATTGTCTCGTGGACATTGACCTGCTTCATCAGCTACAAGGGGATTTAAGCGGAGATTTTGATGCTATGTCTTGGAGCTCCGCAACAGGCACCTACTGGATATAAGGAATAATCGAGAGACATCAGTACCGTGTCATATCTGTGACCACCATGGAGGGAATACAAGTGCACTCAGGGTCCAAAGGACTGAGCACATTAGGAGGCCCATTCGTGGTGGTGACATCGATGCAATGTTAGTCCGCAAAGAAACTCAATGGATCTTCAGACTACGCACAGTTAGTCCCAAAGGACTGAATGGGGCAATTTCATATGCATGCTTTATTTAATCCACATTGAGCGATTTACCTTATTGTGATATTAAGTATGGGGATATCTATGGTATAGTAGGTTTACTCCCCTGCTCCAATGGAATTTTATATGGCATGGTACGGTCATCTTGACTTTTTTGTGGCTTTAGTGTTTGTCATTATTGGCTCGCACTGTTAGCCTCATTATTTATTGGCATTATCTATGGAGGCTGCTAATTTATTAATTCATTCATTTATCAGTTTTTTTCTTTCTGTTGTTTTATTCATCTTTTTTTTTCTAACAGTTTTCTGGTATTATTCTCAGCCAAGACTAATGATGCCCTGCACTGCTACATCTTCAGTTCTCCCTCTTACCTATGAGTGCGGTCGAGTTCACCTCCTGAGCTACAATGCGATACCTTTCGCTTTGCGCAGATGGGAGGTGTGTCAGCTGATGCGCTCACAATTCCCACTGGTTCTGAGCAGCAGCACACACCCGGGGAGGGGCTTACAATATATCAGTCCGGCGTTCATTTGGCGCACGGCCATCAAAGTGCCGATTCCCGCACAATACAGTGCGGTCACCAATGTAATTATTAGCAGAAATTGTTTTGACCATCAGTGCCGACCGCTCCTGATGAAGCGTGGCTAAATCCATGCAGAAAGCAGCGTTGAGTGAGTGCAAATGATTACATTTTTATAGTATGTCAGGCAGGATAAGAAGCAGCTGTGCTTAGTAATAGTGATGAGCGGCAGGTGCCATATTCGATTTCGACGAAATTCGCGAATATTCGAATGAATATTCATTTCATATTCGTCGAAATCGAATATTCGTCATTATTCTAGTTACCGCGATTAATATGCGATTTAAATAATCGCGTATTGCGATTTTAACTTAAGGCTACTTTCCTATTGGTTTCATATCTAGAATTATAGCGAAGATGACGGATATGACGAATGTATTCGTCATATTCCTCAAAACGAAGATAACGAGTATTCTACATCTTCGTTTTAGCAACCTATTCGTCAACTTCGCTAATTCTAGCAATCAAATAGGAAGGTTGACTATAGAGACAACTGTGTTTAATTCGCTATGCGATTTTTTTTTTTAATAAATAGAATAATTATAATAATTATATCAAGTAATATAATTATTCTATTAAAAAAAAAAAAAATCGCATAGCGAATTTAACACAGCTGTCTCTATAGTCAACCTTCCTATTTGATTGCTAGAATTAGCGAGGTTGACGAATGGAGTTGCTAAAACGAAGATGTAGAATACTCCGTTATCTTCGTTTTGAGGAATATGACGAATACATTCGTCATATTCGCTATTCGCTAATTCTACCAAGCCAACCATAAAGTTCCTTGCTCATGGAGCGTCCCCATCACCATGGGAACATCTCCATATACTAAAATGTACTGTCGGATTTGAGGAATTACGTTGAAATCGCAATGCGATTAATTGAAGTTATATTAATCGCATTGCGATTTCAACTTAGAGCTGGGTTTATAATGGGTCAGCTTGCTAGAATGAGCGAAGTTAACGATTCAATGAGCGAAGTTAGCGAATATGGAATATAGCAGCACTGCTAAGTTGAATTCGCAATGCGATTAATTTAACTTGAAGTAATCGCATTGCGATTTCAACTTAGCACTGCTATCTTACATAGGCTAGAATTATCGAATATGGAATATGGCACTAGCAGTGCTAAGTTGAAATCGCAATGCGATTACTTTAAGTTAAATTAATCGCATTGCGAATTCAACTTAGCAGTGCTGCTATATTCCATATTCGTTAACTTTGTTCATTCTAGCAAGCTGACCCATTATAAACCCAGCTCTAAGTTGAAATCGCAATGCGATTAATATAACTTCAATTAATCGCATTGCGATTTCAACGTAATTCCTCAAATCCGACAGTACATTTCAGTATATGGAGACGTTCCCATGGATGAGAGCGCTCCATGAGCACGGAAGTCGGCAGAAGCGGCAATCGGCACTGACTAGAGCAGCCAGGAAGCCAGGAATCCTCCAGGACAGGTAAGAACTACTGTTGGGAAGAGGGAAAGAAAAAATATAACTAAAAAAAACAAAAAAAACCGAATATTCGAAATAGCGAATTTATAGCGCTATATTCGAAATATTCGCAGTTAGCAAGTGCCGATATTCGCTAAAAAATTCGCTATTTGAATATTCACGCTCAACACTAAGTAACTGTGGCACACAGTTTTAGGTGTTAGTGTATGGCTATCTTCCACCCAGGTGGACTAGATAGGAACACTGGGAGGTGGTATACACGTTAGTGAGACCTCTAACACTGATAGGCCTGCTCAAATTAGGCTGTCTTTATTAGACTAGTGTGTGACATGTTCTCACTGATATGAAAACTATGAATAAGAGTGAGTTTATTCATACATAGTGCACCACAGATTTTTAATCAGGCTACAAGGCATGTAGATGGCATTTATCTGAGTCCCTCTATACATGCATGGTATCTTGTTGGCCTGTCTTAGACTAAAGAGGGTGTATAGTCCCATTCATTTTAGATATTTTGTTTCTAATAAAAAAAAAAATGTTTTCATTTAATGTTCTATAAGGCTGAGAATTTCTAAATAATTTCGGTTCAAATCAAAAGGCCACAAATTGCCCTTAAAAGTCATGTGTCTGACAAAAAAATTATATACAGAAGCCACTTATCTTTTCTGATAGGGACACTGTAAGCAGATTATAGGGATCCCCAGAGCCCAAAATGGCATATCACAGTCTGCCAAAAGTGGTGATTAGAGTGAGGTATATGATGATGATTGTGTGTTGGACCGGACCTGGGAGCCAGATTGGGGTCGAGAGGAGAGGAAATCAAAGTGGAAGGGTGGTGGTCACTGCAGAAATAAAAAACAGAGGCAAGGTACGGCCAAAACCTCCCAAAAACTGCCATGGCAAAATCTACTTATATTGTGGTCAGCTGGGGAACTGGTGATGCCGCTAATACTATGTGTGCAGGCTCAAAACTTGTCCGACCTAGGTCAAGCTAGGTTCGACTAGCTCTGTGTGAGCAACTCCCGCATTTCGTTTTTTCTAGACAAGGCTGTTACATATGCACCAGGGTTCTATTGGAGTACAAGAACAGTATAAGAGGATCCTATGGGAAAATAGAACTGGCTAGCATTCCAAATTGGAAGCAGTAAAGTGTCCTTGTTATAATCATCATCAGCTACTTCTTCTCCTGTTCAGACACCTCCTCCTTAATGTCCTCTGCTCCATTGTGACACATCCACGAAGGAATGTGTGGCCCAAAAAAAAAAAAAAAAAAGCTGATTTCTTCTGCTTTGCTCTGATAAAACAGCTTGACACGACGTCTTATGCAATATTAACCCCTTAAGCACCGAGCCTCTTTTCACCTTAAATCCCAGGCCGATTTTTGCGAATCTGACATGTGTCACTTTATGTGGTAATAACTTTGGAAAGCTTTTAGTTATCCAAGCCATTCTGAGACTAGTTATCCAAGCCATTATGACATCCATAAGGGGCGGCTGCCACCAACCCGAACTGTTGAACAGCCGAAGGACCTGGGGTGACGTCACTTTCATGTGATCAGTGCAGGGGCATGGCTCAGCACTGGATTTGATCCCGTGCTAAGCCACGGCCCCTGCACTGATCACATGACGGTGACGTCACCCCAGGTCCTTTGGCTGTTCAACAGTTCGGGTTGGTGGCAGCCGCCCCTTATGGATTCCATATGTCGCTATAGTGGAATCCATAACGGGACGCGCGACTTACCACAACCCGAACGCCGAACACCGGACTTTTTTTTAAAGTTCGCTCATCTCTAGTCAATATATTTTACCTTTTATTTATGAAAAAATCCCAAATTTACCAAGTATTTAGAAAAATTAGCAATTTTCAAAATTTCTATTCTTCTGCTTTTAAAACAGATAGTGATACCTCAAAAAATATTTATTACTTAACATTATGTTTTGTTGGCCTCATTTTGTAAATGTCATTTAATTTTTTTAGTACGTTAGAAGGCTTAGAAGTTTAGAAGTAGGGATGAGTGAACTGGATAGTTCGGGTTCGTACCGAATTTTGGGGTGTTCGGGACCCGGACATTTTCAAAAAAGTTCGGGTTTGGGTCCATTGTTCGGCGATTTCTTCCCACTTTCTGAAGGGCTGCACAGCAGCCAATCAGCTAGAGTTTTACTTCTTGCCCTAAGAAGCCATCACAGCCATGCATACTAATGACATGGCTGTGATTGGCCAAGTGCAGCATGTGACCCAGCCTCTATTTAAGCTGGAGTCACGTAGCGCCGCACGTCACACTGCTCTGATTAGTGTAGGGAGAGGACGCAGCTTCTGTGAGGGCGAGATTAGGCAGGGAAAAGTCAGCAAAAACACCTAATGAAGTGATCGATCTACAGCTGTGAATCATTCAACTTCTGCTAGTTAATTGCTCACTGGTTTTTAGGCTGCACAGAGCGTTTTTCTGTCACTTTTTTCTGGGGTGATCGGCGGCCATTTTGTGTCTTGTGGTGCAACGGCACAAGCTGCCACCAAGTCCATCAATCCATCAATACTAGTTTTTTTTTTTTGCTATATCCTACATCAGGGGCTTCGCTGTGCTTATTGTCACCCCTAGAAACTCAGAATAGAAATTTCTATATTTTATTAAGGGGTTAAATTCAATTGCCAAAATAGCAATCCCCTAAATCTGGTGTTACAGCTGTGGCTAGCCAAGTGTAATACTGTCTGCTGGTTGGCAAAGGATAGATTTTTTTCTGTGGTGAAATTCAATTGCCAATATAGCAATCCCCTAAACCTGGTGTCCCAGCAGTGGCTGACAAAGTTTAATAGTGTCCGGCAAAGGATAGATTTTTTTCTGTGGTGAAATTCAATTGCCAATATAGCAATCCCCTAAATCTGGTGTCTCAGCAGTGGTTGGCAAAGTTTAATAGTGTCCGGCAAAGTATATATTTTGTTCTGGGGTGAAATTCAATAGCCAAAATAGCAATACTGTAAATCTGGTGTCCCAGCAGTGCGGGCCATGTTTAATAGTGTCCGGCAAAGGATAGATAATGTTCTGGGGTGAAATTCAATTGCCAAAATAGCAATACCATAAATCAGTGGTTTCAGCTGTGGCTGGCCAAGTTTCATATTGTCCTGCAAAGGATATATTTTGTTCTGGGTTGAAATTCAATTGCCAAAATAGCAATACCATAAATCAGTGGTTTCAGCTGTGGCTGGCCAAGTTTCATAGTGTCCTGCAAAGGATACATTTTGTTCTGGGGTGAAATTCAATTGTCAAAATAGCAATACCATAAATCAGTGGTTTCAGCTGTGGCTGGCCAAGTTTCATAGTGTCCTGCAAAGGATATATTTTGTTCTGGGGTGAAATTCAATTGCCATAATAGCAATACCATAAATCAGTAGTTTCAGCTGTGGCTGGCCAAGTTTCATAGTGTCCTGCAAAGGAAATATTTTGTTCTGGGGTGAAATTCAATTGTCAAAATAGCAATACCATAAATCAGTGGTTTCAGCTGTGGCTGGCCAAGTTTAATAGTGTCCGACAAAGGATATATTTTTTCTGGGGTGAAATTCAATTGCAAAAATAGCAATACAGTAAATCTGGTGTCCCAGCAGTGGCTGGACAAGTTTAATAGTGTCTGTCAAAGGATTTATTATTTTCTGCGGTGAAATTCAGTTGACAAAATAGAAATACAGTAAACCTGGTGTTCCAGCTGTTACTGGACAAGTTTAATAGTATCCGTCAAAGGATGGATTTTGTTCTGGGGTAAAATTTAATTGCCAAAATAGCAATACCCTGAATCTGGTGTTCCAGCTGTGACTGGACAATTTCCCTAGTGTCCGTCAAAAGATATATTATTTTCTGGGGTGAAATACAGTTGCAAAAATATAAATACAGTAAATATGGTGTTCCTGCTGTTGCAGGTCTAGTTTAAATATGTCCGTAAAGGGTATATTTTTTCTGGGGTGAAATTTAATTGCCAAAATAGCAATACCCTGAATCTGGTGTTCCAGCTGTGACTGGACAATTTCCTAGTGTCCGTCAAAGGATATATTATTTTCTGTGGTGAAATTCACTTGCCAATATAGCAATACCCTGAACCTGGTGTTCCAGCTGTTGCAGGCCTAGTTTAAATCTGTCCGTAAAGGGTATATTTTTTCTGGGGTGAAATTTAATTGCCAAAATAGCAATACCCTAAATCTGGTGTTCCAGCTGTTGCAGGCCTAGTTGAAATCTGTCTGTAAAGGGTATATTTTTTCTGGGGTGAAATTTGATTGCCAAAATAGCAATACCGTAAATCTGGTGTTCCAGCTGTTGCAGGCCTAGTTTAAATCTGTCCGTAAAAGGTATATTTTTTTTCCGGGGTTAAATGTAATTGCCAAAATAGCAATACCCCGAATCTGGTGTTCCAGGTGTGACTGGACAATTTCCCTAGTCTCTGTCAAAGAATATATTATTTTCTGGGGTGAAATACAGTTGCAAAATTATAAATACAGTAAATATGGTGTTCCAGCTGTGGCTGGACAAGTTTAACAGTGTCCGGCAAAGGATATATTTTTTCTGGGGTAAAATTCAATTGCCAAAATAGCAATATCGTAAATCTGGTGTCCCAGCAGTGGCTGGCAAAGTATCACGACCGGCGTACCGATCACAGACATGTGACACAAAGGGAGGGAAAAGGGAAAGGCCTGTCCTAGGGAGAGGGAAAGGTGGTGACCCCTAACTCACCTAGAAACTGGCACCTGACTGCCCTGAGCGTCCCTAGACGGGTTCTTCACCTGTACGCCGAACACATGCCTAAATGCTGGCTTTCCTTAAGCTGAGCCCTAAGTAGTGAATAGGGCGTTGGGAGCACTAGTCCTCACGACTAACACTAAAGGCAAACACCAGAGAGAGGACAGACAATACAGACAAAACATATAAGCCCAGGTGGGCGACAACAGCGGACAACAAAAAGCCCAACAGGGATCCAAAGAATAACGCTCTGGTACGACAACCAGGAACAGCTACACAGCTCCAGTGGGTCAGTATAGAAGTCCAGGCAGGAAGCTCTATATCTGGCAACCAGAGAAGTGGGAAGGGGGAATATAAGGAGGTTGGGAGTGGCGGACAAGAAACAGCTGAGGAGAAAAAGCGTTGGATCCCTGAGTGAGACAAAAAGGATTGCAAGGCAAACACAGAAAGCTACCATTAAGTAACAGCATGATCTTTAGACATAGAGCGCGCAGCCACCCGCTGCGACTTCCTGACCCGGGTATAAGGGTGTCAGGCGTGGCTCCTGACACCCTCGTGACACCAAGTTTAATAGTGTCCGTCAAAGGATTTAATATTTTCTGCGGTAAAATTCAGTTGCCAAAATAGAAATACAGTAAATCTGGTGTTCCAGCTTTCACTGGAGAAGTTTATTAGTATCCGTCAAAGGATAGATTTTGTTCTTGGGTGAAATTTAATTGCCAAAATAGCAATATCCTGAATCTGGTGTTACAGCTGTGACTGGACAATTTCCTAGTGTCTGTCAAAGGATAGATTTTGTTCTGGGGTGAAATACAGTTGCAAAAATAGAAATACAGTAAATTTGGTGTTCCATCTGTTGCAGGTCTAGTTTATATCTGTCCGTAAAAGGGTATTTTTTTTCTGGGGTGAAATTTAATTGCCAAAATTGCAATACCTGAATCTGATGTTCCAGCTGTTGCAGGCCTAGTTTAAATCTGTCCGTAAAAGGTTATTTTTTTCTGGGGTGAAATTTAATTGCCAAAATTGCAATACCTGAATCTGATGTTCGAGATGTGACTGGACAATTTCCCTAGTGTCTGTCAAAGGATATATTATTTTCTGGGATAAAATACAGTTGCAAAAATAGAAATACAGTAAATCTGGTGTTCCAGCTGTGGATGGTAAAGTTTAATAGTGTCCGGAAAGTTATATATTTTGTTCTGGGATAAAATTCAATTGCCCAAATAGCAATACCATAAATCAGTGATTTCAGCTGTGGCTGGCCAAGTTTAATAGTGTCCGGCAAAGGATATATTTTTTTCTGGGGTGAAATTCAATTGCCAAAATAGCAATACCGTAAATTAGTGGTTTCAGCTGTGGCTGGCCAAGTTAAATAGTGTGAGTCACAGGATATATTATTTTCTGGGGTGAAATTTAATGGCCAAAATAGCAATACCCTGGATCTGGTGTTACGGCTGTGACTGAACAAGTTTAACAGTATCCGTCAAAGGATAGATTTTGTTCTGGGGTGAAATTCAATTGCCAAAATAGCAATACCCTGAATCTGGTGTTCCAGCTGTGATTAGACAATTTCCCTAGTGTCAGTAAAAGGATATATTATTTTCTGGGGGGAAATACAGTTGCAAAAATAGAAATACAGTAAATCTGGTGTTCCAGCTGTGACTGGACAAGTTAAATAGTATCCGTCAAAGGATAGATTTTGTTCTGCGATGAAATTCACTTGCCAATATAGCAATACCCTGAATCTGGTGTTCCAGCTGTTGCAGGCCAATTGTTAATCTGTCCGTAAAAGGGTAAATTACACTCAGCGTGCATCTCCAAGTATATTTCTATCCTTAAAAGGGTATATTACTAAAAGTGTGACATTACAATTCCTGAAAGCATAATCCTGTAAATATGCACGCACTATTGTGCATCTCATGGTGTATTTCTGTCCGTAAATGGGTATATTACACTTAAGGTGTATATACAAGTGCTGAGAGGGTCATCCTAAACAACTTCACACACTACCGGGCATCTTCCAGTGTTAAAATACCATTGCTGAAGGCATAATCCTATATATTTTTTCACACGCTACTGTGCGTCTCCAAGTGTAAAGCTGTCCATAAAAGGATACCTTTCATCCAGGGCCGAAATACTAGGCCTACAATTGATATTCCACTAAATCAGTGGTTAATGCTGTGCCTGGATTAGTGTAATACGGTACATAAATAAATAGGCAGATAGTGTTAGGTGCCTGTAAAAAAAAGGTCTGAATTTGAAATTAATACATGGCGCCAAATATTTTTTTTTCTTATTGTGGTGCTTGGTAAACGGTAACAATGAGGAAAACATCTAGTAAGGGACGCGGTCGTGGTGGTGTTAGTGGACCCTCCATTCTACTACAGCCACTTGTCCTAGTGAACCAACTACCTGAGTTTCCAGTACTTACAGCAAAATTTGGTGGGGCCCAATGCAGTTCTAAGGATGGTAAGGCCTGAGCAGGTACAGGCGCTAGTCAATTGGGTGGCCAACAGTGGATCCAGCACGTTCACAACATTATCTCCCACCCAGTCTTCTGCAGAAAGCGCACAGGTGGCGCCTGAAAACCAAGCCCATCAGTCTGTCACATCACCCACATGCATATCAGGGAAACTGTCAGAGCCTCAAGTTATGCAGCAGTCTCTTATGCTGTTTGAAGACTCTGCTGGCAGGGTTTCCCAAGGGAATCCACCTAGCCCTTCCCCAGTGGTGGAAGACATAGAATGCACTCATGCACAACCACTGATGTTTCCTGATGAGGAGGACATGGGAATACCACCTCATCAGAGCCCGCACGACTCTGATGATGACGAAACACAGGTGCCAACTGCTGCGTCTTTTGCAGTGCAGACCAAACAGGAGGTCAGGAGGAAGACTTTGTGGAAGACGATGCAGGGGACGATGAGGTCCTAGAACCCAAATGGAATGAAGGTCGTGCCACTGGCTTTCATAGTTCAGAGGAAGAGGCAGTAGTGAGACCGAGCCAACAGTGTAGCAAAAAAGGGAGCAGGGGGCAAAAGCAGAACAGCCGCCGCCAAGAGAGTTCGCCTGCTACTGGCCACCGCCACCAGGGAACGAGCAACCCAAAGGCAGCTTCAAGGAGTTCCCTGGCATGGCACTTCTTTAAACAATGTGTCGACCACAAGACCCGAGTGGTTTGCACGCTGTGCCATCAGAGCTTGAAGCGAGGCATTAACATTCTGAACCTTAGCACAACCTGCATGACCAGGTATCTACATGCATGTTTGGGGGACAGGCCCCATACCGCACAGGAGTTGTGGCGGGGTATTGAACAACAGACCGACCAGTGGTTGTTGCCGGTGGGCCTCAAACCCGGCCTGGTGGTGTGCGATAATGGGCGAAATCTCGTCACAGCTCTGGGTCTAGCCGATTTGACGCACATCCCTTGACTGGCGCATGTGCTGAATTTGGTGGTGCAGAAGTTCATTCACAACTAACCAGACATGTCAGAGCTGCTGCATAAAGTGCGGGCCATCTGTGCGCGCTTCGGCGTACAAATCATGCCGCTGCTCGCCTGTCTGCACTACAGCGTAACTTTGGCCTTCCCGCTCACCGCCTCATATGCGACATGCCCACCAGGTGGAACTCCACCTTGCACATGCTGGCCAGACTGTGCGAGCAGCAGCAGGCGATAGTGGAGTTTCAGCAGCAGCACGCACGGGTGAGTCGCTCGGCAGAACAGCACCACTTCACCACCAATGACTGTGCCTCCATGCGAGACCTGTGTGCCCTGTTGCGCTGTTACGATTACTCCACCAACATGGCCAGTGGCGATGGCACCGTTACCAGCGTTACAATACCACTTCTATGTCTCCTTGAGAAAACACGTAGGGCGATGATGAAAGAGGAGGTGGCCCAGGAGGAGGAGGAGGAGGATGATGGGTCATTTTTAGCACTTTCAGGCCAGTCTGTTAGAAGTGCCTCAGAGGGAGTTTTTTTGCAACAGCAGAGGCCAGGTACAAATGTGGCCAGACAGCGCCCACTACTGGAGGACGAGGAGGATGAGGAGGAGGTGGAGAAGGATGAGGATGAAGCAGGTTCACAGCGGGGTGGCACCCAACACAGCTCAGGCCCATCACTGGTGCGTGGCTGGGGGGATACAGAGGACGATGGACGATACGCCTCCCACAGAGGACAGCTTGTCCTTACCTCTGGGGAGCCTGGCTCACATGAGCGACTACATGCTGCAGTGCCTGCGCAACAACAGAATAGTTGCCCACATTTTAACGTGTGCGGAATACTGGGTTGCCACAATGCTGGATCCCCGGTACAAAGTCAATGCCTACCTTACTTCCTGCACTGGAGCCTGATAGGAAGATGCGCGAGTACAAGCGCACGCTGGTAGACGCGCTCCTGAGAGCATTCCCAAATGTCATAGGGGAACAAGTAGAAGCCCAAGGCGAAGGCAGAGGAGGAGCTAGAGGTCGCCAACGCAGCTGTGTCACGGCCAGCTCCTCTGAGGGCAGGGTTAGCATGGCAGAAATGTGGAAAAGTTTTGTCACCATGCAACAGCTAACTGCACCACCACCTGATACGGAACGTGTTAGCAGGAGGCAGCATTTCACTAACATGGTTGAACAGTACGTCTGCACACCCCTCCACGTACTGACTGATGGTTCGGCCCCACAGCCTACGTGGAAAAGCTGACTTTCATAAAAATGAACCAGGCATGGATCTCACAGGACTGGATGAGCAGATGGAAGCAGAGGAGGAGGAAGCCAAGTAGGAGGAGGAGGCTACAGGAGACAGAGAATGATGCCATGCGATTTTTGGCGGCGTAAGGACGCCATTTACCTAGTGTGCAGTTAGGGAGATATAGCATCCCTGGCCGTGCTTACTGGTCTACGTATCTGTGGTTAGGTGGACCTTGCCACAGATGGCGTTGCGCAGTGCACACTTGATTTTATCGAATACTTGGTTGTGCAGGGAAGGCACAGCTGTCTTGGAGAAGTAGTGGCGGTTGGGAACAACATACTGTGGGACAGCCATTGCCATCAGCTGTTTGAAGCTATCTGTGTCCACCAGCCTGAATGACAGCATTTGACAGCATTTCAAAGGCCAGTAGTTTAGAAATGCTGACATTGAGTCCCAGGGCTCGAGGGTGGCTAGGTGGGAATTTACGCTTTCTCTCCAAGGTTTGTGAGATGGAGAGCTGAACGCTGCCGTGTGACATGGTGGAGATGCTTGGTGACGCAGGTGGTGGTGTCAGTGGCACATCCTCTGTTTGGTGGGCGGCAGGTGCCAACACTTCTCCTGAGACGGAGGAAGAGGCCGAGGCAGCAGAAGAGCGAGCGGGGGGAGCCTGATTGAGTTCCTTGTTTTTAAGGTGTTTACTCCACTGCAGTTCATGCTTTCCATGTAGATGCCTGGTCATGCAGGTTGTGCTAAGGTTCAGAACATTAATGCCTCGCTTCAGGCTCTGATGGCACAGCGTGCAAACCTCTCGGGTCTTGTCGTCCACACATTGTTTAAAGAAGTGCCATGCCTGGGAACTCCTTTAAGCTGCC
Organism: Bufotes viridis; assembly: GCA_033119425.1. NCBI lineage: Eukaryota > Metazoa > Chordata > Amphibia > Anura > Bufonidae > Bufotes > Bufotes viridis. The sequence continues at coordinate 245,085,498 of CM065591.1, read as the reverse complement.
TTTGGGGTGCTTGGTCCCTGGTCGTGGTGGCCAGTAGCAGGCGAACTCTCTTGGCGGCAGCTTTTCTGCTTTTGCCCCCTGCTTCCTCTTTTGCTACACTGTTGGCTCGGTCTCACCACTGCCTCTTCCTCTGAACTATGAAAGTCAGTGGCACGACCTTCATTCCATTTGGGGTCTAGGACCTCATCGTCCCCTGCATCGTCTTCCACACAGTCTTCCTCCCTGACGTCCTGTTCGGTCTGCACACTGCAAAAAGACACTGATGATGATGAAACACAGGTGCCAACTGCTAAGAAGTGCGGACTCCGATGAGGAGGTATTCTCATGTCCTCATCATCAGGAAACATCAGTGGTTGTGCATCAATGCATTCTATGTCTTCCACCACTGGGGAAGGGCTAGGTGGATTCCCTTGGGAAACCCTGCCAGCAGAGTCTTCAAACAACATAAGAGACTGCTGCATAACTTGAGGCTCTGACAATTTCCCTGATGTGCATGGGGGTGATGTGACAGACTGATGGGCTTGGTTTTCAGGTGCCACCTGTGCGCTTTCTGCAGAAGACTTGGTGGCAGATAATGTTGTGAACATGCTGGATCCACTGTCGGCCACCCAATTGACTAGCGCATGTACCTGCTCAGGCCTTACCATCCTTAGAACGGCATTAGGCGCCACCAAATATCGCTTTAAATTCTAGTGGGTACTGGAACCTCAGGTAGTTGGTTCACTAGGACTTGTGGCTGTGGCAGAATGGTCACGTCCTCTCCCAGCACCAGAGGGTCCACTAACACCACCACGACCGCGTCCGAGTCCCTTACTAGATGTTTTCCTGATTGTTACAGTTCACCAAGTACCACAATAAGAAAAAAAATATTTGGCCCAATGTGTTGATTTCAAATTCAGGCCTTTTTATACAGGCACCTAAGACTATCTTCCTATTTATTTATGTACCATATTACACTAATCCAGGCACAGCATTAACCACTGATTTAGGGGAATATCAATTGTAGGCCTAGTATTTAGACCCTGGATGAAAGGTATCCTTTTATGGACAGATTTACACTTGGAGATGCACAGTAGCGTGTGAAAAAATATGTAGGATTATGCCTTCAGCAATTGTATTTTAACACTTTGTGTAATATACCCTTTAACGGACAGAAATACACTTGGAGATGCACGGTAGTGTGTGAAGTTATTGAGGATGACCCTCTCAGCACTTGTATATACACCTTAAGTTTAATATACCCTTTTACGGACAGAAATACACTATGAGATGCACAATAGTGCGTGCTTATTTACAAGATTATGCTTTCAGCAATTGTAATGTAACACTTTTTGTAATATAACCTTTTACGGAAAGAAATATACTTGGAGATGCACGCTGAGTGTAATTTACCCTTTTACGGACAGATTAACAATTGGCCTAGAACAGCTGGAACACCAGATTCTGAGTATTGCTATATTGGCAAGTGAATTTCATTCCAGAACAAAATCTATCCTTTGACGGATACTATTTAACTTGTCCAGTCACAGCTGGAACACCAGATTTACTGTATTTCTATTTTTGCAACTGTATTTTACCCCAGAAAATAATACATCCTTTAACGGACACTAGTGAAATTGTCCAGTCACAGCTGTAACACCAGATTCAGGGTATTGCTATTTTGGCAATTAAATTTCACCTCAGAAAATAATATATCCTGTGATGGACACTATTTAACTTGGCCAGCCACAGCTGAAACCACTGATTTATGGTATTGCTATTTTGGCAATTGAATTTCACCCCAAAACAAAATATATCCTTTGCCGGAAACTAATAATCTTTGCCAGCCACTGCTGGGACACCAGATTTACGGTATTGCTATTTTGGCAATTGAATTTCACAACCAGAAAAAATATATCCTTTGCCGGACACTATTATACTTGTCCAGCCACAGCTGGAACATCAGATTTACTGTATTTTTATTTTTGAACTGTTTTTCACCCCAGAAAAAAATATATCGTTGGTGGATACTAGGAAATTGTCCAGTCACAGCTGAAATACCAGATTCAGGGTATTGCTATTTTGGCAATTAAATTTCACCCCAGAAAAAATCTTTCCTTTGACAGATACTATTAAACTTGTCAAGTCACAGCTGGAACACCAGATTTACTGTATTTCTATTTTGGCAACTGAATTCGACACTATTAAACTTGTCCAGCCACTGCTGAGACACCAGATTTACGGTATTGCTAATTTGGCAATTGAATTTCACCCCAGAAAATTATCTATCCTTTGCCGGACACTATTAAACTTGTCCAGCCACTGCTGGGATGCCAGATTTAGGGGATTGCTGTTTTGGCAGTTGAATTTCACCACAGAAAAAATCTATCCTTTGGCAGACAGCAGACAGTATTACACTTGGCTAGCCACAGCTGGAACACCAGATTTAGAGGATTGCTATTTTGGCAATTGAATTTAACCCCTTAATAAAATATAGAAATTTATATCCTGAGTTTCAAGGGTTACAATAAGCACAGCCAAGCCCCTGATGTAGAATATAGCAAAAAGAAAAACTAGTATTGATGGATTCATGGACTTGGTGGCAGCTTGTGCTGGTGCACCACAAGACACAAAATGGCCGCCGATCACCCCAAAAAAGTGACAGAAAAAAGCTCTGTGCAGCCTAAAAACTAGTGAGAAATTAACTAGCAGAAGTTGAATGATTCACAGCTGTAGATCGATCACTTCATTAGGTGTTTTTGCTGACTTTTCCCTGCCTAATCTCGCCCTCACAGAAGCTGCGTCCTCTCCCTACACTAATCAGAGCAGTGTGACGTGCGGCGCTACATGACTCCAGCTCAAATAGAGGCTGGGTCGCATGCTGCACTTGGTCAATCACAGCCATGCCATTAGTAGGCATGGCTGTGATGGCTTCTTAGGGCAAGAAGTAAAACGCTTGCTGATTGGCTGCTGTGCAGCCCTTCAGAAAGTGGGAAGAAATCGCCGAACAACGGACCCGAACCCAACTTTTTTGAAAATGTTCGGGTCCGGGTCCGTGTTCCGAACACCCCAAAATTCGGTATGAACCCAAACTATCCAGTGAACTACCTACAGTGAAAACCCTCAAAAAGTGACTCTATTTTGTAAACTATACTCCTTAAAGAATATATTAAAGGGGTACTGGCCACCCCCTAAGCATTTTACGGAATTTGGAAACACTTGGCTGTGAAAATGAAAAGTTTCATTTCTTCCAATAAAATGTTGCTTTAGCCCCAAATTTTTAATTTTCACAAGGGGTAATAGGAGAAAAAGCACCCCATAATTTGTTATGCATTTTATCCTGAATACGTAAGCACCCCATATGTGGTGGTAAACTGCTATGGGGGAACATGACAGGACTCGAAGGAATGGAATGGAAGGAGCACCATATGGCTTTTGCAGCACAGATTTTGATGGATTGGTTTATGGGTGCTATTGGTTTTTATTTTTTAAGGGTATTATTTTTTGCAGGATCAGGTGACATTTTCATTGGTACCATTTTGGGGCACTTAAGACTTTTTGATCGCTTGGTATTACACTTTTTGTGAGGTAAGGTGAAAGAAAATGGCTGTTTTAGAATAGTTTTTTTTTTTTTTCAGAATTCACTGAGGTGGCATATAATGGGATATTGTTGGGATTGGGATAGAGCAGTTATGGTTGTTATGGACGTGGCGATACCTAATATGTCTATGTTTTAGTGTTGCCATTTTCTGAGAGCCCTATTTTTTCACGTTTTGGGAGGGTCTCAATTTTTTGCGGTATGAGATGGCGGTTTGATTGGTACCATTTTAGGCTAAATGCGCCTTTTTGATCGCTTGGTATTACATTTTTTGTGTAACCAGGACATGGCTGTTTTGGCACTGTTTTTATTTTTTATTTTTTACGGCGTTCACCAGGATCATATGATATTTTTATAGAGCTGGTCGATAGGGACGTGGCAATACCTAATATGTCTACTTTTCTTTTTTTCCCTATTTTAGGAAAAGGATGCTTTTTTTCCATAAAAGTATTTTTTTTACATTTCTGTAACTTTTTTTTGTCCCACTCTGTGACTTCAACTGTTGGGGGCCTGATCCCCTTTACAATGAAGTACAATAAATCTGTATTGTAATGCATTGGCTGTAAGTGTATTACACACTGTAATACACTTCAGCCTGCTTTCTATGAGATATGGGGCTGTGTCTCACAGGCTCACAGGGAAGGCAGCCACGATGCCTAAGGAAGGCATCGGGCTGCGGTCCAAGCCATCGGTTCCTTATCACAGCAGCAGGGGGACCCGATGGACACGCGGGACCTGTCGGGATACCGCACATGCTGTGAGCAATGCATCTGTGTTTTCACTGGTGCATACAGCAGGGGTCCGGCTATCAGTGACTGCGGCACCCCTGCAGCTGATCGGGCTGACCCAGTTCCCACCCAGTATCCCACAGATTAAATAATGCTATTCTAATGTGCAACTTATCCTACAAAAAAAAGCCCTAATAAGACTATGAGAACGTGATGATAAAAAAGTTATGGCTCAGAGAAGGCTGGGAGTAAAAAACAAAAACAAGAAAAAACAGAAAAATTGTCACAAAGAGGTTAATATAGAATACTATATCTGCAATAAATTGAAATACTGTACAGAAAAATATCATAATTACAAGCAGTCAATCAAAAGATGTGGTGTTTTATTTCTAACTATTGCATGTTTTTCAATTGACTTTCTAACTTTCTTTGGTTTTTCTCATTTATATTAACATATAACACACATAATTTTGTAGAAGATGTATCACATACATCAGTATGTAGATAAAAAAAAAAAAAAAATCAGTCGACTATTATTTGTAATTCAAGTTAAGGCACACAATGACAGAAGACTTGTGAATGTGGAAGGACTCATGTCCCAAGGGCTGCCAGAGGAAAGTCTGCCCAGCTGTTGGATAATACTGCAGGCCATATCCACCAACCTCAGGGATATTTGCAAGGACATTTTGTACAAGAACATCACTGTATAATGGCATTTTTCCAAGCAATGTTAAAGAGTAACAGCTTAGTGCTATATGATGAGCTCTTCCTATGTGAAGAGCAGAGCTATGTATAGAAAACTGTATGAAAACAGTGGCTCTGTGGCTTCTTATAATTTCTGAATACTGCTGCAATTCTTGCAGACAAACTGCACAGACAAACTGTATCATCAGACTGCACTGTCAAGGAAAATGGTTAACACTGATAATGTAAAACATATTGGTCAAGAGTTTATGGCTGCTTGATTCCATAAGGACCAAGTGTCATACATATATGGTGCTCCGTACTGGGCTTTAATCCAGAGTGCTGTACATTTATGGTGCAGGATTAAAACTTCAGCTCCTGCAATCTAACACAATTAAGTAGGGTCCCCACTGTCACTAAAAGCCGGGAACCCCGAGGAGAAGACAGAAGTCATACAGCTTTTTATTGTGCTTAATGCATAGCACTCACAAGTGCCATGCAGCCAGTGAATAGAGGAAGCAACTTCCTCTATCAGGCCTTGTGATCATGTGGTTGGGTATAGCAAAACTGCAGGGTCTGACCAGACCCTGATCAACTCTGCTTGTGTACAATACTCCCACATGGGGCTGTTTTGCCCTATAACTGGGGTTTCTTAGGATGCTCCAGTTACAGTGAAAAAGTACAAAAAAAGGTCTTTACATGACATATTGGATGACGAATTATGTACCCAAAGTATATTTAGAAAAATACAAGAGAAAAAAAGTAAACCAAAATCATAATTATAGTCTTGGTCACCCCATATATGCCAAACTATACATATTATATATCAAGGAAACCTATTTTAATAATTTGCACAACAAGGATGAATCAAACCACCACTGTGTAAACACTGGCTCTTTAGTATTCTCATCGACATCAACAGGCATACAGAGGATGCAGCATGCAGCAGGGGCGAGATGCTGGCCATTTTGCTTCACTGCGCCTCTTGCGTGAGGATGTTGTGCCTTGATACATGAGTCTCCAGTGTCAACGTACATGTTTTAAAAACAAATTCCACAAATCGTGGAATTCTTATCATTGAGACTCAATGGTTCCATAGCATTGGCACAAATAATCCAGCCAGCTTCTTACTGGAGCCAATATCCTATATTCCCTTCTTAATTACTGATGCAACAGGACCATATTTAAAGAAAATTGCTAAATGTTTCTGTTGTGTCATTTTAATTTCATTTTTTGTCAGTTTGCACAGTGAAAAAATAAGTTAGAATTTAAATGTTAAGCGGGAGAAGTTGCAGATTGTGATGCAAAGGACTTTTACAAAATAATAAACGGTCCAATAAACAAAAAAGACTTATCGAGGAGTAGACCCTGTAGAGACACCCTGTAGGAGACCCTTGTATAGATAATAGCAATGGATAACCAGAAACACACATGGTATAAGGGTGCATAAATGAGTAATAGTGCTCGGCGGCACCTCAAACTGTAACCATGGTTCCTACCGCTCCAGAAGATACGTATCCTTGTTGGCAGTAATCTCACTATCAGGAAGATGATGATAAGTCTCCGCGGTTGTACTGTATAACAAGGATAGGGTAAGTTGGACTAGCTAGCTCATCCTGTTAATGCCCTACAGGATCCTACACTAGCCCTATTCACCTAATCGCGGATCCCCGCAGTCAGATGCTACAGGAACCTAACACTGGAATTGATGCGCCCTAGTAAGCATTCTCCTGCTTTTATCCCTACGTTCACGCTTTCACTTTTTGATGAGTAGAAAAGCTCATCAGGGGAAGAGCCAGGGAGCTGTGGGCTTTTTGGTAACCAGTAATAGATGCTAACCATGCCACCCTTATAGCCAAAAAAGGAGTCCAGAGCCAAGATGAGACTTCAGTTGGACATCATAGCAGTTGGTATAGGAGTGGAACAATTGATGGAAGCCCCTTCCTCCTTCAAGATGCATGGACTGGACTTGATATGATTCACGGCGGCGGTGACTCCCGCCACCCTTTAAAAACGCCAGCCCCAGACCGAGGTTTGGCTTATGCTCCGCCTTTCTACTAAGCGCTGCGTATCAAGTCCGCGCATGCGCGGTACTCCGCTTCAGCGCAACTAGGAAGCGCGGCATTGAGGGGACGTCGGTGAACATAGTGACGCCACCACGTCAAATCCCGCCAGTTCACACGAGACTTGTATGACTGGTTTGCTAGGCGACCGGAACGCTGTCCCCGGCCTCTGTCAGATGCACGGCCGCAGATGAGTAGCATTTCTGGCATATTAATTACAATTAGAGTTAGATGAGTCTGCTAGCCTAAAGAGAGCCAAGGAGGTGAGGAGAGAAGTAGGAAATAAACCACCTAGATAACACCTTGAGTCCTACAGCTGATAAAGTCCTTAATAGGAAATGTACGTTTTAGATTGGAGCTGTAGAATATTTTACCTGTTTGTATCATGATAAAGACTATGCAGCCACTACATCTGAAGCAAGACGGGTGTGAAATGGCTGTGGACAAGGGTATCCCTCAGGCTATTGCCCCTTTTAAATGTTATCTGTGGATATTCGTGTATCACATCCTTAATATCTGGATCCATTTGAAGCATGGGCCAGTACTTCCTGAGGATCCTCCTTGTGCGGTCAACACAGCCATCAAATGTGGCAATTAAACAGATTTTTTAATCTTCAACAGGTTTCTCTTTTGGTACTAATAGGGTAGAGCGAGCTGTTGTGGCGGCTCTATGGAAAGCCTCCCGGAGTACATCATCCGGGTATCCTCTGTTATGGAACCTAGCCCTAAAGTAATCAGCTTGTCTCTTGAACTCCGTCCTTTCCTATTCATAAAAAAATACCAAATTTACAAAAAATTTGTAAAAATTTGCAATTTTCGATGTTTCAATTTCTTTATTTCTATAATACATAGTAATACCTCCAAAAAGAGTTAGTACTTTACATTCCCCATATGTCTACTTTATGTCTAGATCATTTTGGGAATTATATTTTATTTTTTTGGGGATGTTACAAGGGTTAGACGTTTAGAAGCAAATCCTACTTTTTAAGGACCAGTTCAGATCTGAAGTCACTTTGTGAGGCTTACATAATAGAAACCACCCAAAAATGACACCTCATATGTTATCATAAACTGCTGTACGGGCACACTGTACGGCAGAAGGAAAGGAATGTCATACGGTTTTTGGAAGGCAGATTTTGCTGGACTGTTTTTTTGACACCATGTCCCATTTGAAGCCCCCCTGATGCACCCCTAGAGTAGAAACTCCAAAAAAGTGACCCCATTTTAGAAACTACGGGATAGGGTGGCAGTTTTGTTGGTACTATTTTAGGGAACATATGATTTTTGGTTGCTCTATATTACACTTTTTGTGAGGCAAGGTAACAAGAAATAGTTGTTTTGACACCGTTTTTATTTTTTGTTATTTACGACATTCATCTGACAGGTTAGATCATGTGGTATTTTTATAGAACAGGTTATTATGGACGCAGCGATACTTAATATGTATACTTTTTTATTTATGTAAGTTTTACACAATGATTTCATTTTTGAAACAAAAAAATCATGTTTTAGTGTCTCCATAGTCTGAGAGCCATAGTTTTTTCAGTTTTTGGGCGATAATCTTGAGTAGGGTATGATTTTTGTGGGATGAGATGAGGGTTTGATTGGCACTATTTTGTGATGCTTATGACTTTTTGATCGCTTGGTATTACACTTTTGTGATATAAGGTAACAAAAATGGCTCTTTGTACACCGTTTTTATTTTTATTTTTCTACGCTGTTCATCTGAAGGGTTAGTTCATGTGATATTTTTATAGAGCAGGTTTTTACGGATGAGGCGATACATAATATGTATACTTTTATTTAAGTTATTTTACTTTACTTTAACACAATAACAGCATTTAGAAAAAAATATATAATGTTTTAGTAGTAATTAGTAGTAATAATGTTTATTTTTTTGGACCATTGTCCTATGTAGTGGCTCATTTTTTGCGGAATGAGATGGCGGTTTGATTGCTACTATTTTGAGAGGCATAAGCCTTTTTATCGCTTGGTATTACACTTTTTATTATGTAAGGTGACATTTTTATTTAATTTTTTACGATATTTACTTAAGGGGTTAGGTCATGTCATATTTTTATAGAGTAGGTTTTTACGGAAGCGGCGATACAAAATATGTGTAGTGTATTTTATTTTTTACATTTTTATTCAGTGATATGTTTTTTTTTTATTTTTACTTTTTTTTCCACTTTTTTTTTCAACTCAGACCCACTTGGTTCTTGTAGATACAGTGGATATGGTGTCTATCTAATACAGTACAGTACACCTTATAGTGTACTGTACTGTATTTATTTTTTACTTTACATAGTCTAATCAGACTTTTGCCTTTAGCAGAAGTCTGATTAGACTTACAGTACCATGGCAAGCAGGACGCCTCTGAAAGCAACCTACTGCCATGGTAACCATCACCCGCTGCCAAAACTGAGCAACGGGTGATGGGGAGGGAGGGGGGCTCCCTCCCTCTGTGATCCCATCCTGTCGGTGGTCTGCAAAGGAACAGCAGCCACCCTATGGGAGAGGGAGCTCCCTCCATGTTAACCCCTTCCATACAGCAGTCCGTGGAAGGGGTTAAAACTGCTGACATCTGCAGCACATATGTCAGCAGTTTTTAGCAGAGTGTCAGGAATGTGCTGACACTCTGCTAAAGCCACTGGACCACCAGGGAAACATTACAGAGGAGGCAGGCGGGGCATTGCTATTGCACCTCCCGCACCGCCCGCGCCTCCCGTAACCACCCCCCCCCTGCACCCCCGCAGTCACAATATGATTGGGGGCTGCAGGGGGGGTTAAAATATAAAACCTAGGGAGCATTTAGTCTCTGATCCCCGCGGATCTTAGAAAGCGCAGCAAAGATAAAATCTTCTTTTATTCACATGATGTACCGGTAAGTCATGTGTCCTTATGGATTCGGGAAACATGCCGTACCGGTACGTCATGTGTCCTTATGGGTTAAAGGTTAAGTTTTAAATTGACCATCCCTCCAATTTTGCTACATAACTCATGTGGTCTATCCCAATTATCTTGTTACTTTATTTGTTTAAAGGACTTTTACACCTCAATCTGCGGCAGAAATATGCCTGATTTAGGTGTATTTCTGTTTGATAAATTACCCCCTGTGTGTATTCCTAAGAGAGCATTGTTATATCCCACAGGAATACAAGGAAGGCTCTACTGTGTGAGTTAGGGGAGATTTATAACTAAAAGTCCTCTGTTATTGAGGTGCATAACTTGCTGCTCCTTGATACCGTAGGACTCAGAGCAAGTGCAGTGAAACGAGACTCCACCCCCTTTAACTTCAAAGATTCAGAGGCATTATGGAAATGAAGATGCAGCAAGCATGGCCAAAAGGGAGAGGCAGGAAATGAAAGGAGGCATGGTGGCAGGACCAAGGGTGGTCATAGTCCTCACTATGGTGACTCTGACTCTAACTCTCTTGTAGATTGCTGTTGCTGTGATTGGAGGGCCACACCATTTCCTCACTTATTCACTTATTTGGGAAGTACTAAAACTGACCAAATACCTCAAGTATGAACTCAGCCTTACAGGTCGATGTTAGCACCAGGAGGAAGCGCACTCCTATTACACCGTTGTTTTACCGATTCCACATTGATGTCTACAGAACCTGTTCTATTAAACGCTTATACAAGTAGAGCATCCCATCCCGACAGAGTGGAGAGGGTGTCAGCAGTAAGTTTGTGTTGACATCACTGATTATTTTGCCCTTCCTCTGATCCATCAGAACAATAACCCACAAAAATCGGAGCATCCGCCTTCACTCGGTCAGCATTTGGTCAGTAATCCATCAGTATTGCTAATGCTAAAAAATCCGAAGTGGATTCAAAACAGATATGACACGTGCACGGAATATTTGCATTTCTTCTGTGTTTTGTACACAGTCCTTCTTTTGGCTACCAAATCATAAGCCAATTCTGATGGGAACATACAGGCCTTATAGCTGCTACACAGACAGGTTTTGTTATGCATCTCATTTTTCCTTCCTTCTGACAGATCAGAAGAAGGGTCAAATAATTGATGATGTTAGCCACGGTGAAAGGCAAAATAGTGGCCCAGTCATAAAGTGTGGAGGGTGGGAACAGCATGAGAAGTCCACAGAGTTGCCCTAAGACATAGTGGTGAGGTGGAAGCATCATGAGGAAACGACAGAGTTGCCCAGTGACAGAGTGTGGCGCTGGCGGCAGCATTAGGAGGCCACAAAGTGGCACAATAGAAGAGTCTGGAGGTGGCGACAGGATCAGGAGGCCACAGAGTGGCACAATGACAGAGTGTGGAGGTGGTGGCAGCATCAGGAGACCACAGAGTGGCAAGGTGACATAAGATGGAGGTGGCGGGAGCATCAGAAGGCCACAGAGTGGCAAGGTGACATATTATGGAGTTACCACCAATACAAAAATGGGCATCTGTCACATTCGCATGACGTAACACCTATAGTCTAATATAACTCCTACATAGAAATACACAACGCCATGCTAGGTAATTATCAAATGTATACAACTTTATTAATCCATATATGCTTGAAATACAATAAAAGGCAATGGCAAGCATATAGGGCTCAGCACGTACATATCATATACCTATCCCTCAATAAATGTATCAACATATCACAAAATAAAATGTAAGTGCACAAAGCTGGTAATCATACGGATACATGAGATGAGGGAACAAATAACCCAATATGCATCAAGCCATAAATGACTACAAAGTTAAGTAACAATTACCAGCCAGTAATCAGAAGCCCCAACGTACGTTTCACATTCTGCTTTTTCAGGGGGATAGAGTGCCAACTGCTATCACACATATTTATACCCCAGCTACTAACCTCATCCAAAACACCTGGGTGAAAGATCAGGAAGATGGCTACTTTGTCATATGAGCATGTGTTCCAACGTGGAACGCATGATGTCACTTCCAGTTTCTTCAATTTAATACAGAGATCAGGGCACTTTTATAACGCTTTCCATTATCATCTACCCATTATAATAATGACATAACATGTGCCCCAATCTATAAATATTCTTATCTTTGCCTCAGAGTTACCCTGCGGTCAATCCACCTGTGCGATGCGCTTCACCGTGGAACGCATACCGGATATCCGGCAGGCGTCCAACGGCGCATGCACACCAACACATAAGTGAGAGGGAACAGGGAGGAACACTCCTCCTCCATATCACGTGGGGGAAAGATATGCTGGAGGAGCACTGTGAATTGTACCTGCAGTGGAAACTGGGGACACTGTGGAGGATGAGGAGGCAGAGGCGGACATTGTCGCAGGACCAACTGCGTGAGAACATGGAGGCGGAAGCGGCATCACTTTGCCAAGTTGCTCGTGTGGCTGTGCAGTGAGCCGTAAAGAACATATATTGTCCCTGAAAGCAGTTACAGCTTCACACGTCAGCACTGTCGTGCACTCTGGCAGATACCGACAGGCTCAAAGACTGGCCCACCATCTTTTCTATATGTGTGTGCAGGGCTGGTACTGCCTTTTTAGCAAAGAAATTACAGTTTGGGACTCTCCACCTCAGCTCGGCATAAGCCATCAGTTCTCTGAAAGGTGCAAAGTCTACCACTTAGAAACAGAGGAACTGCAGCAGCGGCAACTTGGACAGGAGAACGTTCAGTTTCTGGGCCATTGGATGCGTGCACGCACACTGTTGTATCTTGTCAAATGCTTCGGTGATCGATTGCTGACGGAATAACTGACAAGGAGTAGGAGAGCGAGGAGCAGGAGCATCAGGACCAGCAGATAATGGGAAGGACAGAGAGCTCCCTTCGGCTGAGGTGGTGGAGCCTTGACTGCCTGAAACCGGGTGCGTGCAGCGGTTGCAGAGGCAGGCTGGGCCACCAGATCGGAGCCATGGTTCTGCCAGGCCACTTCATGGTGACGCTGTATATGACGCAGGGACATGATGCCAACATTATCATCCTGGCCACATTTCACCTTCTGCCAACAGATTTTACATATGGCCATGTTCACCTGTTCCGGTGGCTTAACAAAAAACTGCCACACCGCAGTTGATTTTACCCTCAAAACTACACCCTTACTGACTGCTACCGCCTCTGCCTCCGTGAACCTGCACACCCTCTTCTCCCGATGATGATGAAGCCCCTTCGTCACCCAGCTCCCAAGTGTGATCAGCTACATCATCATCATCGTGTACTGTCTGCATGTCACTAATGTCCTCCTCAACCGCCTCTGGGTCAGGAGCCTGACCGCTCGCAACACCAGCTCCCACGCCACTCTCCTTATCCCTACTTGCCTGCATGGAGGAGGAAGCAGCGGGTGTCTTCTCCAGATCTTGGCTGGGCAGTAGCTGCTGAATGTCATCTAGTAGCTTAACCTTGCTGAAAAGTGGAGCCGAGCCAAGGGAATAAAATACTTCTCGCACTAAGGGAACTGAAAATGACAGATAAAGGTTCAGGACAGGTGGGGGCACAGGAACTGCTTCCAGGCCATGCCAACTAGTCATCTTGTCAGAGGAACCCACTGACTCTTGTCTGGGGGTGTCTGATGTCACTTGGGACGAAGTGAATGACCAAGTCAACTATTCAAGAACCGCTGGGTTGCTGGTCAAGATACGATCGCTAGATGACATCGTGAGCTCAGGCCTCTCGCTGTGACCCCTGCCGCCACGCCCCCTTACTCTGCTGCGACCTGTGCCTGCACCAGAAACATTAAGGACTCTGTCACTCCCCAGTGCAGGGCCTGGCACTTCTCTGTCTGACATACTGTTAGATCAAATAAATAAATAGGAAATTAAAACACCCCAAAAAAGTCAGTAATTTTCTCACTTCACCACACAACGGATAATAAGCCCTTTTTTCCCCACTAATACCATGTTTTTTTAATGCCAAAAAGCGCTTTAGAACATATAACTGCACCGCTGAATGGCAAATAGGCCATTATATTTTCCACTTATACACGCCACTGAACGGCAAATAATATATTTTTTTTGCCACTAATAGACACCAAAAATGGCTTTAGAGCATATAACTGCACCGCTGAATGGCAAATACATAAATTTTTTGCCACTAATATATGCCAAAAAGGGCTTTAGAACATATAGCTGCATCGGTGAACGGCAATTCTATTTTTTTGCCACTATTACACGCCAAAAAGGGCTTTAGAACATGAAACTGCACCGCTGAACTGCAAATATATATATATTTTTTGCCACTACTACACGCTAAAAAGGGCTGTTATTTTCTCACTTCACCACACAACGGCAAATACTTTAGAACAGGCATGCTCAACCTGCGGCCCTCCAGCTGTTGTAAAACTACAACTGCCACCATGCTCTTCTGTAGGCTGATAGCTGTAGGCTGTCCGGGAATGATGGAAGTTGTAGTTTTGCAACAGCTGGAGGGCCGCATGTTGGGCATGCCTGCTTTAGAACATATAACTGTACGGCTGAACTGCAAATAATACATATTTTTTTGCCACTAATAGACATCAAAAAGGGCTTTAGAACATACACCCTAGAAAAGGCTTCACAACAGATAAGTGCACCGCTGAGCGGCAATTATATATTTTTCTTTTTCCACTAATACTCCCCAGAAAAGGCTTTACAACAGATAACTGCACCACTGAGCGGCAAATATATTTTTTCTTTTTCCGCTAAAACACCCCACAAAAGGCTTCACAACAGATAACTGCACCGCTGAGCGGCAAATATATTTTTTCTTTGTCCGCTAATAGACCCCACAAAAGGCTTCACAACAGATAACTGCACCCCTGAGCGGCACTACGATTGTTTTAAGAGCAGTCATTTTATGAAATGCGCTTTTACTACTGATGTTTGTGAGTACAATGAATAAATTTATTTTATATATTTCAAGCAATACCTCACTATTGAGCACTTTTGTTTAAAGATGCAACGAGAATCTCAGAGTGAGAACTGACACTAGGGGCTATCTCCTGTGAGTATAACTTGATTGCGCATATTATGGAGGTTCTGCAGTACTTCACTATCGCTGCTATTTTTGACTGTCCAGCAGGAATTACTGGAGAAGGGGTCCTTCTGGGGGAACCTCTGACTAACCAGTGTGGAGTTCTGGAGAATCCTATATGCGGATGGTTACTTTGGTTTTCTATTGCACAGTCCTTAGAAACATTTAGAAATCGCTATGTGTGAATATCCCACTTCACTGCTGGACTCGCGGCATTAGCCAGGCAACGTATCAGAGGACATTCTTATTCATTGACACCCCAGAAAAGTCTTCAGAACAGATAACTGCACCACTGAGCTGCAAATATATTGTTTCTTTTTCCGCTAATACACCCCAGAAAAGGCTTCACAACAGATAACTGCACCGCTGAGCGGCAAATATATTTTTCTTTTTCTGCTAAAACACCCCAGAAAAGGCATCACAACAGATAACTGCACCCCTGAGCGGCAAATATATTTTTTCTTTGTCCGCTAATACACCCCAGAAAAGGCTTCACAACAGGTAACTGCACCGCTGAGTGGCAAGTATATTTTTTATTTTTCCACTAATACACCCCAGAAAAGGCTTCACAAAAGATAACTGCACCGGCTGAGCAGCAAGTATATTTTCCCCGGCGCCTCCACAACGGCATTCCCAGGAGGGTGACCCCGCCTCCAGGACAGGAAACAACGAGGAAGCACAGGATTTAAGGAGCCTCCTCCCCTTACCTTACCAGTCGTTGTTTCCTGTCCTCGGACGTGCGTGGAAGCCACTCCTGGGAATATCCAGGAACCTAAAATATTTCGCACCGGTCTAATCTGGTTCCCTGTTTGTTCAGGAGGGCCGGTGCAGGGATCGGGGGCCCCGGGGACGCATTGCCTCCCTTCCTCGATCCTTCGGAGTAAGCCCTAATCGCAGGCATCCCCGGGCTTGCGAGTCCATCGAAACTCGCGCGGGATCGGGCGTCGTGACGTCACCGGAGCGAGATTCTCCTTGGGCAAGAGATTCTCGCAGGAGGACGGCCTCTGCGCGCGGCGGGAAGTTTAAAAACCCGGAAGTGCCTCTCATTCACCGAAACCTATGCTCCGGAGATTCTAAGGATGCCTTCCAGCGACAGAGAGTCGTCCAAGCGGTCCGGTGATCCCGCTCCTCCGGCCCTCAGCCCGGTAAGCCTCCTCCCAGGGGGAGTTAACCCTATTTTTTTAATGTATATATATTTAGTGGTTTAGGGAGTCCTGGGCCCCTCCTCCCCCTGCACACTGGGTGTCTGTAGTTTTGTTACTATACTGACCCCTCACCACCATTACTCTGGGTCCTTCTTGGTCCTACAAAGTTTGCTTTATCCCTTTTAGGACAGTGAGTCCAGAAAGCTTAAGCCCAAAGGGGATTCGGGGCGCAGAAAGTGTGGTGGTTGCCGTAAAGGCTTGGTGTCGGATTCAAAGAAAATCCTCTGCCCTAAATGTACTGAAAAAATTATCTCAGAAGAATCACCTTCCTTTGTGGAGTCTATGCGAACCCTCATTAGAGAAGAGATTAAGGCTGCGGCTGATTCTAATCAATTGATGCATTCCCCGGGACCCTCTCGTTCCCTTAATTTAGAAGCATCAGACCGAGGGGATTTGGATGAAGGGGAATTACTAGACGATCAGGACTCCTTATCCTCTGAGGATGCTGCAGGGAGGCCCATGTGCTTTCCTGAAGAGACGCAATCCTTGCTGAAAGATATAAAAGCTACCCTAAAATTAGAGGACGTAAAAGAGACCCAATCCCTCCACGACCAGATTTTTCAGGGGTTGGGGGAAAAAAAAGAAAAGATCCTTCCTCATCCACAACAATATTAAAGCCCTTATTTCCAGAGAATGGAAGGATCCCGATAGGAGATGGACTGTATCGGCCGCCTTCAAGCGCAAATATCCCTTTTCTGAATCTGATTCGGACTTGTGGGATAAAACTCCCAAAATAGATGCCCCAGTGGCGCGTATTTCAAAAAAGTCATCTTTACCTTTTGAGGATATGGGTCTCCTAAAGGACCCGATGGATAAAAAATGCGAAAATTTATTTAAAAAATCCTGGGAGACCAATACGGCGATGTTACGCCCCAGCATAGCATCCACTTGTACGGCCAGAACCCTCTCAGTATGGCTAGATCATTTAGAGAGCAATCTGTCTGGGGGTACATCCAGAGAAGAAATCTTAAACTCCCTTCCTACCCTGAAGAGGGCATCTAATTTTCTAGCGGACGCCTCGGCCGACTTGGTTAACCTCTCTGCAAGAGGCAGTGCTTTAGCCAATGCGACCCGTAGGGCGGTTTGGCTTCGTTCTTGGACGGGGGACGCAGGTTCCAAGAACCGCCTGTGCTCCATCCCGTGTGAGGGAGACAGGTTATTTGGCTCCGCCCTTGATGATATTTTGGAGAAGGCCTCCGATAAGAAAAAGGGATTTCCCTCTGATAATCGTTATTACCAACAGAGACGTTCCTTTCAAAATCAAAAAAGGTCAAGAACAGATCAAAATAAGAGGGACGGATCTAAAAGGTGACAGTCTTCTAGAGGAAAAGGAAGGGGATACCTTTTTAAGCCAGAATCCTCTACCCGCCCTACCCAGTGACATGCTGGTCCAGGTAGGAGGCAGGTTAAAACAGTTCTCCTCCGCCTGGCAAAAGATTCATGCCTCCCCTTGGGTCACTCGTACCATAAAAGAGGGCCTAAAGCTGAAGTTTATTTCCCCCCCACCAAGACAGTTCTTCATCAACCAAAGGCAGAAACCCGACAGGCAGGCATCCCTAGAGTCAGAGATATCAACGTTACTCCTCAAAGGAGTCCTCATCCCTGTACCAGAAGGGCAACACGGCGAGGGATTCTATTCCCCTGTATTTCTAATAAAGAAACCAAACGGCTCCTTTCGCCTAATAATAAACCTAAAGTCCCTAAACAAATCCATCGTTTACAAGAGGTTCAAGATGGAGACCATAAAATCTACCACACAGATCCTCCCGCGGGACTGCTTTATGGCAACCGTAGACCTTCAGGACGCCTATTACCACGTCCCAATATACCACGGACATCAGAGTTTCCTGAGGATAGCAGTTTATTTTCAAGGAAGATTGTCCCATTTTCAGTTTACAGCTCTTCCTTTCGGCCTGTCCTCTGCCCCCAGAGTGTTTTCAAAAATAATGTCAGAGGTCACAAAATTCCTTCATCTTCAGGGGGTACAGATCGTCCCATACCTGGACGACTTTCTGGTGTTTGCAGAGTCACGCCAGCTCCTACAATCACACCTCAAGCAGATCCAGGTCTGCCTTACTTCTCTAGGGTGGATAATAAATCCCCAAAAATCAGATCTTACCCCCAGTCAGGAAAAGGTTTTTTAGGAGTTCTCCTGGATTCAAAACGCCTAATGTCTTTCCTTCCCCAGGACAAACAGTCTCACTTAATCTAAACAGTGTCTCTATTTTCCAGCAGAGATCGGTCTTCAATAAGAGACATCATGGCTGTACTGGAGCTGCTAACAGCCACGATCCCGTCAGTAAGGTGGGCCCAAAGTCATACAAGAATCCTTCAGGCCTTTCTTCTCTCCTCATGGGACGGAAAAAATTCATCCCTAGACAAGAAAGTTCACGTTCCCAGACATGTAAAACAGTCACTAACTTGGTGGAGAATAAAGGGAAACCTGAGCATAGGGGTTCACTGGCGCCCAAAAGATATCATGATCATTACAACAGACGCCAGCAACTCAGGTTGGGGAGGTCATTCTTCAGGATCTGTAGTGCAGGGATCCTGGGGAAAAGATATGCGGGGCACCTCCTCAAATTTAAGAGAACTGTCAGCAGTCCACAGAGTTCTCCTTTCCCTTTGCAAAACTTCTCCAAAACACGTAAAAATATTGACGGACAACACTACAGTCGTCGCATACGTAAATAAACAAGGGGGAACCAAAAGTCGTTCACTGGCGGAGGTATCAAAAAACATTTTTTCTTGGGCAGAAATAAACCTTCTGTCCCTTTCTGCGGTGCATATCAAGGGAGAGAAGAATGTGGTGGCCGATTATCTCAGTCGACATCTGATAAGAGAAACCGAGTGGTCCCTAAATCGCCACGTTTTCAGCCAGATCTGCCAGATGTGGGGGACTCCAGTGTTAGATCTGTTCGCCACAAAAATCAACAGACAGGTCAAAAAATTCTGTTCCCTCTCGCAATCAGGTCATCCCGTATGGCTAGACGCCCTCTCCCGGCCGTGGCCAAAACAGCTTCTCTATGCCTTCCCTCCATTCAGCTTCATTCCAAGAATCCTAGTGAAAATTCAGGAAGAGGGAATCCATGTAATTATGGTGGCCCCCTTCTGGCCAAGAAGGGCTTGGTTTCCGCTCCTGCTCAAACTATCGGCCGGAGATTATTGGACGCTGCCATCAAACCCAGACCTACTCCATCAAGGACCAGTAAACCATCCCAGTGTAAAGCAACTCAGCTTGACGGCTTGGAATCTGAACGCCTCCTGCTGATGCAGAAGGGCCTCTCAGACGCAGTTATTTCCACGATGCTGAAAAGCCGAAAGCCTGTAACCTCAAGAATCTACTTGAGAACCTGGAATGCCTTTTTATCTTTTTCAGGAAACGTTTGTTCTCCTGATATTCCTCTGGTCCTTCAGTTCCTGCAAGCTGGTTTAGAGAAAGGCCTCCGCCCTTCAACTCTAAAAGTACAGACTACCGCACTCAGCGCCTTCTTAGACGTAAAACTGACAGACTCCCCTCTAGTCAAGCGCTTTTTGAAGGGGGCAGTGAGATCTTCTACCTCTCCTTGTCCGGTGGTTCCTCCTTGGGACCTAAGCTTAGTTCTTTCGGCTCTCACTACTCCTCCGTTTGAACCGATTGATAATATCCCTCTAAGGCTCCTCACTATGAAGACTGTCTTCCTAGTCGCTATAACTTCTGCCAGAAGGGTTGGGGAAATTCAGGCGTTTTCATGCAAACCTCCTTATCTATCAATCCTGGATGATCGAATAGTCCTCAGGCACTGTCCGGCCTTCCTCCCGAAGGTAGTATCAAGATTCCATCGAGAACAGGAAGTCTCCCTACCTTCGCTCTTACAATCTCCATCTACAGATGCTGAGGGGACTCTCCATAATCTGGATGTCAAGAGGTCGGTTCTCGCCTACCTTCAAGCCACTGAACCTCTAAGAAAATCAGACCGTCTCTTTTTACAGTTTCAGGGCCCTAATAAAGGGCAAGCAGCTAGCAAATCATCCATAGCTAGATGGATTAGGAATGTAATATCTGCTGCCTACATTTCTAAGAACTGTCAAGCACCAGAGATATTGAAAGCTCATTCTACAAGGACAATGGCCTCATCCTGGGCAGAGACAAAGGCAGTCCCCCTGGAACAGATCTGTAAAGCGGCTACATGGGCCAACCCTATGACTTTTTTTAGGCACTATAAGTTAGATGTAGTGAGGGATCAGGACTTGTCCTTTGGTCGTAAAGTGCTGTCTGCCGTGGTCCCCCCCTGATATCGATTACTCTGTTAGTCCTCCTGGGAATGCCGTTGTGGAAGCGCTGGGGAAAAGGGTAAATTACTCTTACCGGTAATTGAATTTTCCAATAGCCTCCACAACGGCACTGAGTTCCCTCCCAAACTTTTGAATGTCTTGTAGACGAATGATGTAATTTGTTTACTATAATATATAATTTTTCTGCATCACTTCTGTGTCCTCTCTTATTGACTGGTAAGGTAAGGGGAGGAGGCTCCTTAAATCCTGTGCTTCCTCGTTGTTTCCTGTCCTGGAGGCGGGGTCACCCTCCTGGGAATGCCGTTGTGGAGGATATTGGAAAGTCCAATTACTGGTAAGAGTAATTTACCCTTTTTTCTTTGTCCGCTAATACTCCCCAGAAAAGGCTTCACAACAAATAACTGCACCGCTGAGCGGCAAATGTTTTTATTTTATTTTTCTGCTAATACACCCCAGAAAAGGCTGCACAACAGATAACTGCACCGCTGAGCGGCAAATATATTTTCCTTTTTCCGCTAAAACACCCCACAAAAGGCTTCACAACAGATAACTGCACCGCTGAGCAGCAAATATATTTTTCCTTTGTCCGCTAATACACCCCACAAAAGGCTTCACAACAGATAACTGCACCGCTGAGCGGCAAATATATTTTCTCTTTTTCAGCTTATACATCCCACAAAAGGCTTCACAACAGATAACTGCACCGCTGAGCAGCAAATATATTTTCTCTTTTTCAGCTTATACATCCCACAAAAAGGCTTCACAACAGATAACTGCACTGATGAGCGGCAATTATATTTTTCTTTTTCCATTAATACACCCCAGAAAAGGCTTCACAACAGATAACTGCACCGCTGAGCGGCAAATATATTTTCTTTTTCCGCTAAAACACCCCAGAAAAGGCTTTTCAACAGATAACTGCACCGCTGAGCAGCAAATATATTTTCTCTTTTTCAGCTTATACATCCCACAAAAGGCTTCACAACAGATAACTGCACCGCTGAGCGGCAAATATATTTTTTCTTTTTCCGCTAAAACACCCCATAAAAGGCTTCACAACAGATAATTGCACCGCGGAGCTGCAAATATATTTTTTATTTTTCCGCTAAATACACCCCAGAAAAGGCTTCATCACAACAGATATGAGCGGCAAATATATTTTTTCTTTTTCCACTAAATACACCCCCAAAAAGGCTTCACAACAGATAACTGCACTGCTGAGCGGCAAATATATTTTTTAATTTTCCACTAAAGCACCCCACAAAAGGCTTCACAACAGATAACTGCACCACTGAGCTGCAAATATATATATACCACTGCTTGAGAAAGGTACCATTGGGCGCACCGAAACGTCGCGATTTTCTGGTAAATAAATTTACACAAATTTTTGGATGTGCCGTGAGATTATTTATATATATATATATATATATATATATATTTTTTTTTTTTTTTTTATCCGCTAAAACGCCCCAGAAAAGGCTTCACTACAGATAACTGCACTGCTGAGTGGCAAATATTTTTTTTCTTTTTCCGCTAATACACACCTCAAAAGGCTTCACAACAGATAACTGCACCGCACAAGGGCAAATTGTTAATAACATAGAAATATTGCTTTGTAAAA
>CM065591.1:244828555-245062880 GCA_033119425.1 Bufotes viridis | reverse complement strand
GGGCTTACTCCGAAGGATCGAGGAAGGGAGGCAATGCGTCCCCGTCACCTGATCCCTGCACCGGCCCTCCTGAACAAACAGGGAACCAGATTAGACCGGTCTGCGAAATATTTTAGGTTCCTGGATATTCCCAGGAGTGGCTTCCACGCACGTCCGAGGACAGGAAACAACGACTGGTAAGGTAAGGGAGGAGGCTCCTAAATCCTGTGCTTCCTCGTTGTTTCCTGTCCTGGAGGTCGGGGTCACCCTCCTGGGAATGCCGCTATGGAGGCGCTCGGGGAAAATATACTTGCTGCTCAGCCGGTGCAGTTATCTTTTGTAGAAGCCTTTTCTGGGGTGTATTAGTGGAAAAATAAAAAATATACTTGCCACTCAGCGGTGCAGTTACCTGTTGTGAAGCCTTTTCTGGGGTGTGATAGCGGACAAAGAAAAAAATATATTTGCCACTAGGGGTGCAGTTATCTGTTGTAGATGCCTTTTCTGGGGTGTATTAGCGGAAAAAGAAACAATATATTTGCCAGCTCAGTGGTGCAGTTATCTGTTCTGAAGACTTTTCTGGGGTGTCAATGAATAAGAATGTCCTCTGATACGTTGCCTGGCTAATGCCGCGAGTCCAGCAGTGAAGTGGGATATTCACACATAGCGATTTCTAAATGTTTCAAAGGACTGTGCAATAGAAAACCAATGTAACCATCCGCATATAGGATTCTCCAGAACTCCACAGTGGTTAGTCAGAGGTTCCCCCAGAAGGACCCCTTCTCCAGTAATTCCTGCTGGACAGTCAAAAATAGCAGCGATAGTGAAGTACTGCAGAACCTCCATAATATGCGCAATCAAGTTATACTCACAGGAGATAGCCCCTAGTGTCAGTTCTCACTCTGAGATTCTCGTTGCATCTTTAAACAAAAGTGCTCAATAGTGAGGTATTGCTTGAAATATATAAAATAAATTTATTCATTGTACTCACAAACATCAGTAGTAAAAGCTCATTTCATAAAATGACTGCTCTTAAAACAATCGTAGTGCCGCTCAGGGGTGCAGTTATCTGTTGTTAAGCCTTTTGTGGGGTCTATTAGCGGACAAAGAAAAAATATATTTGCCGCTCAGCGGTGCAGTTATCTGTTGTGAAGCCTTTTGTGGGGTGTTTTAGCGGAAAAAGAAAAAATATATTTGCCGCTCAGTGGTGCAGTTATCTGTTGTAAAGCCTTTTCTGGGGAGTATTAGTGGAAAAAGAAAAATATATAATTGCCGCTCAGCGGTGCAGTTATCTGTTGTGAAGCCTTTTCTAGGGTGTATGTTCTAAAGCCCTTTTTGATGTCTATTAGTGGCAAAAAAATATGTATTATTTGCAGTTCAGCCGTACAGTTATATGTTTCTAAGCAGGCATGCCCAACATGCGGCCCTCAGCTGCTGCAAACTACAACTTCCATCATTCCCGGACAGCCTACAGCTATCAGCCTACAGAAGAGCATGGTGGCAGTTGTAGTTTTACAACAGCTGGAGGACACAGAGTGCTGAGCATGCCTGTTCTAAAGTATTTGCCGTTGTGTGGTGAAGTGAGAAAATAACAGCCCTTTTAGCGTGTAGTAGTGGCAAAAATATATATATATTTGCAGTTCAGCGGTGCAGTTTCATGTTCTAAAGCCCTTTTTGGCGTGTAATAGTGGCAAAAATAGAATTGCCGTTCATCGATGCAGCTATATGTTCTAAAGCCCTTTTGGCATATATTAGTGGCAAAAATTTATGTATTTGCCATTCAGCGGTGCAGTTATATGCTCTAAAGCCATTTTTGGTGTCTCATTAGTGGCAAAAAAATATATTATTTGCCGTTCAGTGGCGTGTATAAGTGGAAAATATAATGGCCTATTTGCCATTCAGCGGTGCAGTTATATGTTCTAAAGCGCTTTTGGCATTAAAAAACATGGTATTAGTGGGGAAAAAAGGGCTTATTATCCGTTGTGTGGTGAAGTGAGAAAATTACTGACTTTTTTGGGGTGTTTTAATTTCCTATTTATTTATTTGATCTAACAGTATGTCAGACAGAGAAGTGCCAGGCCCTGCACTGGGGGAGTGACAGAGTCCTTAATGTTTCTGGTGCAGGCACAGGTCGCAGCAGAGTAAGGGGGCGTGGCGGCAGGGGTCACAGCGAGAGGCCTGAGCTCACGATGTCATCTAGCGATCGTATCTTGACCAGCAACCCAGCGGTTCTTGAATAGTTGACTTGGTCATTCACTTCGTCCCAAGTGACATCAGACACCCCCAGACAAGAGTCAGTGGGTTCACTCTGACAAGATGACTAGTTGGCATGGCCTGGAAGCAGTTCCTGTGCCCCCACCTGTCCTGAACCTTTATCTGTCATTTTCAGTTCCCTTAGTGCGAGAAGTATTTTATTCCCTTGGCTCGGCTCCACTTTTCAGCAAGGTTAAGCTACTAGATGACATTCAGCAGCTACTGCCCAGCCAAGATCTGGAGAAGACACCCGCCGCTTCCTCCTCCATGCAGGCAAGTAGGGATAAGGAGAGTGGCGTGGGAGCTGGTGTTGCGAGCGGTCAGGCTCCTGACCCAGAGGCGGTTGAGGAGGATATTAGTGACATGCAGACAGTACACGATGATGATGATGTAGCTGATCACACTTGGGAGCTGGGTGACGAAGGGGCTTCATCATCATCGGGAGAAGAGGGTGTGCAGGTTCACGGAGGCAGAGGCGGTAGCAGTCAGTAAGGGTGTAGTTTTGAGGGTAAAATCAACTGCGGTGTGGCAGTTTTTGTTAAGCCACCGGAACAGGTGAACATGGCCATATGTAAAATCTGTTGGCAGAAGGTGAAATGTGGCCAGGATGATAATGTTGGCATCATGTCCCCAGTCATATGCAGCGTCACCATAGAAGTGGCCTGGCAGAACCATGGCTCCGATCTGGTGGCCCAGCCTGCCTCTGCAACCGCTGCACGCACCCGGTTTCAGGCAGTCAAGGCTCCACCACCTCAGCCGAAGGGAGCTCTCTGTCCTTCCCATTATCTGCTGGTCCTGATGCTCCTGCTCCTCGCTCTCCTACTCCTTGTCAGTTATTCCGTCAGCAATCGATCACCGAAGCATTTGACAAGATACAACAGTGTGCGTGCACGCATCCAATGGCCCAGAAACTGAACGTTCTCCTGTCCAAGTTGCCGCTGCTGCAGTTCCTCTGTTTCTAAGTGGTAGACTTTGCACCTTTCAGAGAACTGATGGCTTATGCCGAGCTGAGGTGGAGAGTCCCAAACTGTCATTTCTTTGCTAAAAGGCAGTACCAGCCCTGCACACACATATAGAAAAGATGGTGGGCCAGTCTTTGAGCCTGTCGGTATCTGCCAGAGTGCACGACAGTGCTGACGTGTGAAGCTGTAACTGCTTTCAGGGACAATATATGTTCTTTACGGCCCACTGCACAGCCACACGAGCAACTTGGCAAAGTGATGCCGCTTCCGCCTCCATGTTCTCACGCAGTTGGTCCTGCGACAATGTCCGCCTCTGCCTCCTCATCCTCCACAGTGTCCCCAGTTTCCACTGCAGGTACAATTCACAGTGCTCCTCCAGCATATCTTTCCCCCACGTGATATGGAGGAGGAGTGTTCCTCCCTGTTCCCTCTCACTTATGTGTTGGTGTGCATGCGCCGTTGGACGCCTGCCGGATATCTGGTATGCGTTCCACGGTTAAGCGCATCACACAGGTGGATTGACCGCAGGGTAACTCTGAGGCAAAGATAAGAATATTTATAGATTGGGGCACATGTTATGTCATTATTATAATGGGTAGATGATAATGGAAAGCGTTATAAAAGTGCCCTGATCTCTGTATTAAATTGAAGAAACTGGAAGTGACATCATGCGTTCCACGTTGGAACACATGCTCATATGACAAAGTAGCCATCTTCCTGATCTTTCACCCAGGTGTTTTGGATGAGGTTAGTAGCTGGGGTATAAATATGTGTGATAGCAGTTGGCACTCTATCCCCCTGAAAAAGCAGAATGTGAAACGTACGTTGGGCTTCTGATTACTGGTTGGTAATTGTTACTTAACTTTGTAGACATTTATGGCTTGATGCATATTGGGTTATTTGTTCCCTCATCTCATGTATCCGTATGATTACCAGCTTTGTGCACTTACATTTTATTTTGTGATATGTTGATACATTCATTGAGGGATAGGTATATGATATGTACGTGCTGAGCCCTATATGCTTGCCATTGCCTTTTATTGTATTTCAACCATATATGGATTAATAAAGTTGTATACATTTGATAATTACCTAGCATGGCGTTGTGTATTTCTATGTAGGAGTTATATTAGACTATAGGTGTTACGTCATGCGAATGTGACAGATGCCCATTTTTGTATTGGTGGTAACTCCATAATATGTCACCTTGCCACTCTGTGGCCTTCTGATGCTCCCGCCACCTCCATCTTATGTCACCTTGCCACTCTGTGGTCTCCTGATGCTGCCACCACCTCCACACTCTGTCATTGTGCCACTCTGTGGCCTCCTGATCCTGTCGCCACCTCCAGACTCTTCTATTGTGCCACTTTGTGGCCTCCTAATGCTGCCGCCAGCGCCACACTCTGTCACTGGGCAACTCTGTACGTTTCCTCATGATGCTTCCACCTCACCACTATGTCTTAGGGCAACTCTGTGGACTTCTCATGCTGTTCCCACCCTCCACACTTTATGACTGGGCCACTATTTTGCCTTTCACCGTGGCTAACATCATCAATTATTTGACCCTTCTTCTGATCTGTCAGAAGGAAGGAAAAATGAGATGCATAACAAAACCTGTCTGTGTAGCAGCTATAAGGCCTGTATGTTCCCATCAGAATTGGCTTATGATTTGGTAGCCAAAAGAAGGACTGTGTACAAAACACAGAAGAAATGCAAATATTCCGTGCACGTGTCATATCTGTTTTGAATCCACTTCGGATTTTTAGCATTAGCAATACTGATGGATTACTGACCAAATGCTGACCGAGTGAAGGCGGATGCTCCGATTTTTGTGGGTTATTGTTCTGATGGATCAGAGGAAGGGCAAAATAATCAGTGATGTCAACACAAACTTACTGCTGACACCCTCTCCACTCTGTCGGGATGGGATGCTCTACTTGTATAAGCGTTTAATAGAACAGGTTCTGTAGACATCAATGTGGAATCGGTAAAACAACGGTGTAATAGGAGTGCGCTTCCTCCTGGTGCTAACATCGACCTGTAAGGCTGAGTTCATACTTGAGGTATTTGGTCAGTTTTAGTACTTCCCAAATAAGTGAATAAGTGAGGAAATGGTGTGGCCCTCCAATCACAGCAACAGCAATCTACAAGAGAGTTAGAGTCAGAGTCACCATAGTGAGGACTATGACCACCCTTGGTCCTGCCACCATGCCTCCTTTCATTTCCTGCCTCTCCCTTTTGGCCATGCTTGCTGCATCTTCATTTCCATAATGCCTCTGAATCTTTGAAGTTAAAGGGGGTGGAGTCTCGTTTCACTGCACTTGCTCTGAGTCCTACGGTATCAAGGAGCAGCAAGTTATGCACCTCAATAACAGAGGACTTTTAGTTATAAATCTCCCTAACTCACACAGTAGAGCCTTCCTTGTATTCCTGTGGGATATAACAATGCTCTCTTAGGAATACACACAGGGGGTAATTTATCAAACAGAAATACACCTAAATCAGGCATATTTCTGCCGCAGATTGAGGTGTAAAAGTCCTTTAAACAAATAAAGTAACAAGATAATTGGGATAGACCACATGAGTTATGTAGCAAAATTAGAGGGATGGTCAATTTAAAACTTAACCTTTAACCCATAAGGACACATGATGTACCGGTACGGCATGTTTCCCGAATCCATAAGGACACATGACTTACCGGTACATCATGTGAATAAAAGAAGATTTTATCTTTGCTGCGCTTTCTAAGATCCGCGGGGATCAGAGACTAAATGCTCCCTAGGTTTTATATTTTAACCCCCTGCAGCCCCCAATCATATTGTGACTGCGGGGGTGCAGAGGGGTGGTTACGGGAGGCGCGGGCGGTGCGGGAGGTGCAATAGCAATGCCCCGCCTGCCTCCTCTGTAATGTTTCCCTGGTGGTCCAGTGGCTTTAGCAGAGTGTCAGCACATTCCTGACACTCTGCTAAAAACTGCTGACATATGTGCTGCAGATGTCAGCAGTTTTAACCCCTTCCACGGACTGCTGTATGGAAGGGGTTAACATGGAGGGAGCTTCCTCTCCCATAGGGTGGCTGCTGTGCCTTTGCAGACCACCGACAGGATGGGATCACAGAGGGAGGGAGCCCCCCTCCCTCCCCATCACCCGTTGCTCAGTTCTGGCAGCGGGTGATGGTTACCATGGCAGTAGGTTGCTTTCAGAGGCGTCCTGCTTGCCATGGTACTGTAAGTCTAATCAGACTTCTGCTAAAGGCAAAAGTCTGATTAGACAATGTAAAGTAAAAAAAAAATACAGTACAGTACACTATAAGGTGTACTGTACTGTATTAGATAGACACCATATCCACTGTATCTACAAGAACCAAGTGGGTCTGAGTTGAAAAAAAGTGGAAAAAAAGTAAAAATAAAAAAAACATATCACTGAATAAAAATGTAAAAATAAAATACACTACACATATTTTGTATCGCGCTTCCGTAAAAACCTACTCTATAAAAATATGACATGACCTAACCCCTTAAGTAAATATCGTAAAAAATTAAATAAAAATGTCACCTTACATAATAAAAAGTGTAATACCAAGCGATAAAAAGGCTTATGCCTCTCAAAATAGTAGCAATCAAACCGCCATCTCATTCCGCAAAAAATGAGCCACTACATAGGACAATGGTCCAAAAAAATAAACATTATTACTACTAATTACTACTAAAACATTATATATTTTTTTCTAAATGCTGTTATTGTGTTAAAGTAAAGTAAAATAACTTAAATAAAAGTATACATATTATGTATCGCCTCATCCGTAAAAACCTGCTCTATAAAAATATCACATGAACTAACCCTTCAGATGAACAGCGTAGAAAAATAAAAATAAAAACGGTGTACAAAGAGCCATTTTTGTTACCTTATATCACAAAAGTGTAATACCAAGCGATCAAAAAGTCATAAGCATCACAAAATAGTGCCAATCAAACCCTCATCTCATCCCACAAAAATCATACCCTACTCAAGATTATCGCCCAAAAACTGAAAAAACTATGGCTCTCAGACTATGGAGACACTAAAACATGATTTTTTGTTTCAAAAATGAAATCATTGTGTAAAACTTACATAAATAAAAAAGTATACATATTAAGTATCGCTGCGTCCATAATAACCTGTTCTATAAAAATACCACATGATCTAACCTGTCAGATGAATGTCGTAAATAACAAAAAATAAAAACGGTGTCAAAACAACTATTTCTTGTTACCTTGCCTCACAAAAAGTGTAATATAGAGCAACCAAAAATCATATGTTCCCTAAAATAGTACCAACAAAACTGCCACCCTATCCCGTAGTTTCTAAAATGGGGTCACTTTTTTGGAGTTTCTACTCTAGGGGTGCATCAGGGGGCTTCAAATGGGACATGGTGTCAAAAAACAGTCCAGCAAAATCTGCCTTCCAAAAACCGTATGACATTCCTTTCCTTCTGCCGCGTCCCGTACAGCAGTTTATGATAACATATGAGGTGTCATTTTTGGGTGGTTTCTATTATGTAAGCCTCACAAAGTGACTTCAGATGTGAACTGGTCCTTAAAAAGTAGGATTTGCTTCTAAACGTCTAAGCCTTGTAACATCCCCAAAAAATAAAATATAATTCCCAAAATGATCTAGACATAAAGTAGACATATGGGGAATGTAAAGTACTAACTCTTTTGGAGGTATTACTATGTATTATAGAAATAAAGAAATTGAAACATCGAAAATTGCAAATTTTCCAAATTTTTGTAAATTTGGTATTTTTTTATGAATAGGAAAGGACGGAGTTCAAGAGACAAGCTGATTACTTTAGGGCTAGGTTCCATAACAGAGGATACCCGGATGATGTACTCGGGAGGCTTTCCATAGAGCCGCCACGACAGCTCGCTCTACCCTATTAGTACCAAAAGAGAAACCTGTTGAAGATTAAAAATCTGTTTAATTGCCACATTTGATGGCTGTGTTGACCGCACAAGGAGGATCCTCAGGAAGTACTGGCCCATGCTTCAAATGGATCCAGATATTAAGGATGTGATACACGAATATCCACAGATAACATTTAAAAGGGGCAATAGCCTGAGGGATACCCTTGTCCACAGCCATTTCACACCCGTCTTGCTTCAGATGTAGTGGCTGCATAGTCTTTATCATGATACAAACAGGTAAAATATTCTACAGCTCCAATCTAAAACGTACATTTCCTATTAAGGACTTTATCAGCTGTAGGACTCAAGGTGTTATCTAGGTGGTTTATTTCCTACTTCTCTCCTCACCTCCTTGGCTCTCTTTAGGCTAGCAGACTCATCTAACTCTAATTGTAATTAATATGCCAGAAATGCTACTCATCTGCGGCCGTGCATCTGACAGAGGCCGGGGACAGCGTTCCGGTCGCCTAGCAAACCAGTCATACAAGTCTCGTGTGAACTGACGGGATTTGACGTGGTGACGTCACAATGTTCACCGACGTCCCCTCAATGCCGCGCTTCCTAGTTGCGCTGAATCGGAGTACCGCGCATGCGCGGACTTGATACGCAGCGCTTAGTAGAAAGGCGGAGCATAAGCCAAACCTCGGTCTGGGGCTGGCGTTTTTAAAGGGTGGCGGGAGTCACCGCCGCCGTGAATCATATCAAGTCCAGTCCATGCATCTTGAAGGAGGAAGGGGGCTTCCATCAATTGTTCCACTCCTATACCGACTGCTATGATGTCCAACTGAAGTCTCATCTTGGCTCTGGACTCCTTTTTTGGCTATAAGGGTGGCATGGTTAGCATCTATTACTGGTTACCAAAAAGCCCACAGCTCCCTGGCTCTTCCCCTGATGAGCTTTTCTACTCATCAAAAAAGTGAAACGTGAACGTAGGGATAAAAGCAGGAGAATGCTTACTAGGGCGCATCAATTCCAATGTTAGGTTCCTGTAGCATCTGACTGCGGGGATCCGCGATTAGGTGAATAGGGCTAGTGTAGGATCCTGTAGGGCATTAACAGGATGAGCTAGCTAGTCCAACTTACCCTATCCTTGTTATACAGTACAACCGCGGAGACTTATCATCATCTTCCTGATAGTGAGATTACTGCCAACAAGGATACGTATCTTCTGGAGCGGTAGGAACCATGGTTACAGTTTGAGGTGCCGCCGAGCACTATTACTCATTTATGCACCCTTATACCATGTGTGTTTCTGGTTATCCATTGCTATTATCTATACAAGGGTCTCCTACAGGGTGTCTCTACATGGTCTACTCCTCGATAAGTCTATTTTGTTTATTGGACCGTTTATTATTTTGTAAAAGTCCTTTGCATCACAATCTGCAACTTCTCCCGCTTAACATTTAAATTCTAACTTATTTTTTCACTGTGCAAACTGACAACAAATGAAATTAAAATGACACAACAGAAACATTTAGCAATTTTCTTTAAATATGGTCCTGTTGCATCAGTAATTAAGAAGGGAATATAGGATATTGGCTCCAGTAAGAAGCTGGCTGGATTATTTGTGCCAATGCTATGGAACCATTGAGTCTCAATGATAAGAATTCCCACGATTTGTGGAATTTGTTTTTAAAACATGTACGTTGACACTGGAGACTCATGTATCAAGGCACAACATCCTCACGCAAGAGGCGCAGTGAAGCAAAATGGCCAGCATCTCGCCCCTGCTGCATGCTGCATCCTCTGTATGCCTGTTGATGTCGATGAGAATACTAAAGAGCCAGTGTTTACACAGTGGTGGTTTGATTCATCCTTGTTGTGCAAATTATTAAAATAGGTTTCCTTGATATATAATATGTATAGTTTGGCATATATGGGGTGACCAAGACTATAATTATGATTTTGGTTTACTTTTTTTCTCTTGTATTTTTCTAAATATACTTTGGGTACATAATTCGTCATCCAATATGTCATGTAAAGACCTTTTTTGTACTTTTTCACTGTAACTGGAGCATCCTAAGAAACCCCAGTTATAGGGCAAAACAGCCCCATGTGGGAGTATTGTACACAAGCAGAGTTGATCAGGGTCTGGTCAGACCCTGCAGTTTTGCTATACCCAACCACATGATCACAAGGCCTGATAGAGGAAGTTGCTTCCTCTATTCACTGGCTGCATGGCACTTGTGAGTGCTATGCATTAAGCACAATAAAAAGCTGTATGACTTCTGTCTTCTCCTCGGGGTTCCCGGCTTTTAGTGACAGTGGGGACCCTACTTAATTGTGTTAGATTGCAGGAGCTGAAGTTTTAATCCTGCACCATAAATGTACAGCACTCTGGATTAAAGCCCAGTACGGAGCACCATATATGTATGACACTTGGTCCTTATGGAATCAAGCAGCCATAAACTCTTGACCAATATGTTTTACATTATCAGTGTTAACCATTTTCCTTGACAGTGCAGTCTGATGATACAGTTTGTCTGTGCAGTTTGTCTGCAAGAATTGCAGCAGTATTCAGAAATTATAAGAAGCCACAGAGCCACTGTTTTCATACAGTTTTCTATACATAGCTCTGCTCTTCACATAGGAAGAGCTCATCATATAGCACTAAGCTGCTACTCTTTAACATTGCTTGGAAAAATGCCATTATACAGTGATGTTCTTGTACAAAATGTCCTTGCAAATATCCCTGAGGTTGGTGGATATGGCCTGCAGTATATCCAACAGCTGGGCAGACTTTCCTCTGGCAGCCCTTGGGACATGAGTCCTTCCACATTCACAAGTCTTCTGTCATTGTGTGCCTTAACTTGAATTACAAATAATAGTCGACTGATTTTTTTTTTTTTTTTATCTACATACTGATGTATGTGATACATCTTCTACAAAATTATGTGTGTTATATGTTAATATAAATGAGAAAAACCAAAGAAAGTTAGAAAGTCAATTGAAAAACATGCAATAGTTAGAAATAAAACACCACATCTTTTGATTGACTGCTTGTAATTATGATATTTTTCTGTACAGTATTTCAATTTATTGCAGATATAGTATTCTATATTAACCTCTTTGTGACAATTTTTCTGTTTTTCTTGTTTTTGTTTTTACTCCCAGCCTTCTCTGAGCCATAACTTTTTTATCATCACGTTCTCATAGTCTTATTAGGGCTTTTTTTTGTAGGATAAGTTGCACATTAGAATAGCATTATTTAATCTGTGGGATACTGGGTGGGAACTGGGTCAGCCCGATCAGCTGCAGGGGTGCCGCAGTCACTGATAGCCGGACCCCTGCTGTATGCACCAGTGAAAACACAGATGCATTGCTCACAGCATGTGCGGTATCCCGACAGGTCCCGCGTGTCCATCGGGTCCCCTGCTGCTGTGATAAGGAACCGATGGCTTGGACCGCAGCCCGATGCCTTCCTTAGGCATCGTGGCTGCCTTCCCTGTGAGCCTGTGAGACACAGCCCCATATCTCATAGAAAGCAGGCTGAAGTGTATTACAGTGTGTAATACACTTACAGCCAATGCATTACAATACAGATTTATTGTACTTCATTGTAAAGGGGATCAGGCTCCCAACAGTTGAAGTCACAGAGTGGGACAAAAAAAGTTACAGAAATGTAAAAATACTTTTATGGAAAAAAGCATCCTTTTCCTAAAATAGGGAAAAAAAGAAAAGTAGACATATTAGGTATTGCCACGTCCCTATCGACCAGCTCTATAAAAATATCATATGATCCTGGTGAACGCCGTAAAAATAAAAAATAAAAACAGTGCCAAAACAGCCATGTCCTGGTTACACAAAAATGTAATACCAAGCGATCAAAAGGCGCATTTAGCCTAAAATGGTACCAATCAAACCGCCATCTCATACCGCAAAAATTGAGACCCTCCCAAAACGTGAAAAATAGGGCTCTCAGAAAATGGCAACACTAAAACATAGACATATTAGGTATCGCCACGTCCATAACAACCATAACTGCTCTATCCCAATCCCAACAATATCCCATTATATGCCACCTCAGTGAATTCTGAAAAAAAAAAACTATTCTAAAACAGCCATTTTCTTTCACCTTACCTCACAAAAAGTGTAATACCAAGCGATCAAAAGTCTTAAGTGCCCCAAAATGGTACCAATGAAAATGTCACCTGATCCTGCAAAAATAATACCCTTAAAAATAAAAACCAATAGCACCCATAAACCAATCCATCAAAATCTGTGCTGCAAAAGCCATATGGTGCTCCTTCCATTCCATTCCTTCGAGTCCTGTCATGTTCCCCCATAGCAGTTTACCACCACATATGGGGTGCTTACGTATTCAGGATAAAATGCATAACAAATTATGGGGTGCTTTTTCTCCTATTACCCCTTGTGAAAATTAAAAATTTGGGGCTAAAGCAACATTTTATTGGAAGAAATGAAACTTTTCATTTTCACAGCCAAGTGTTTCCAAATTCCGTAAAATGCTTAGGGGTGGCCAGTACCCCTTTAATATATTCTTTAAGGAGTATAGTTTACAAAATAGAGTCACTTTTTGAGGGTTTTCACTGTAGGTAGTTCACTGGATAGTTTGGGTTCATACCGAATTTTGGGGTGTTCGAACACGGACCCGGACCCGAACATTTTCAAAAAAGTTGGGTTCGGGTCCGTTGTTCGGCGATTTCTTCCCACTTTCTGAAGGGCTGCACAGCAGCCAATCAGCAAGCGTTTTACTTCTTGCCCTAAGAAGCCATCACAGCCATGCCTACTAATGGCATGGCTGTGATTGACCAAGTGCAGCATGCGACCCAGCCTCTATTTGAGCTGGAGTCATGTAGCGCCGCACGTCACACTGCTCTGATTAGTGTAGGGAGAGGACGCAGCTTCTGTGAGGGCGAGATTAGGCAGGGAAAAGTCAGCAAAAACACCTAATGAAGTGATCGATCTACAGCTGTGAATCATTCAACTTCTGCTAGTTAATTTCTCACTAGTTTTTAGGCTGCACAGAGCTTTTTTCTGTCACTTTTTTGGGGTGATCGGCGGCCATTTTGTGTCTTGTGGTGCACCAGCACAAGCTGCCACCAAGTCCATGAATCCATCAATACTAGTTTTTCTTTTTGCTATATTCTACATCAGGGGCTTGGCTGTGCTTATTGTAACCCTTGAAACTCAGGATATAAATTTCTATATTTTATTAAGGGGTTAAATTCAATTGCCAAAATAGCAATCCTCTAAATCTGGTGTTCCAGCTGTGGCTAGCCAAGTGTAATACTGTCTGCTGTCTGCCAAAGGATAGATTTTTTCTGTGGTGAAATTCAACTGCCAAAACAGCAATCCCCTAAATCTGGCATCCCAGCAGTGGCTGGACAAGTTTAATAGTGTCCAGCAAAGGATAGATAATTTTCTGGGGTGAAATTCAATTGCCAAATTAGCAATACCGTAAATCTGGTGTCTCAGCAGTGGCTGGACAAGTTTAATAGTGTCGAATTCAGTTGCCAAAATAGAAATACAGTAAATCTGGTGTTCCAGCTGTGACTTGACAAGTTTAATAGTATCTGTCAAAGGAAAGATTTTTTCTGGGGTGAAATTTAATTGCCAAAATAGCAATACCCTGAATCTGGTATTTCAGCTGTGACTGGACAATTTCCTAGTATCCACCAACGATATATTTTTTTCTGGGGTGAAAAACAGTTCAAAAATAAAAATACAGTAAATCTGATGTTCCAGCTGTGGCTGGACAAGTATAATAGTGTCCGGCAAAGGATATATTTTTTCTGGTTGTGAAATTCAATTGCCAAAATAGCAATACCGTAAATCTGGTGTCCCAGCAGTGGCTGGCAAAGATTATTAGTTTCCGGCAAAGGATATATTTTGTTTTGGGGTGAAATTCAATTGCCAAAATAGCAATACCATAAATCAGTGGTTTCAGCTGTGGCTGGCCAAGTTAAATAGTGTCCATCACAGGATATATTATTTTCTGAGGTGAAATTTAATTGCCAAAATAGCAATACCCTGAATCTGGTGTTACAGCTGTGACTGGACAATTTCACTAGTGTCCGTTAAAGGATGTATTATTTTCTGGGGTAAAATACAGTTGCAAAAATAGAAATACAGTAAATCTGGTGTTCCAGCTGTGACTGGACAAGTTAAATAGTATCCGTCAAAGGATAGATTTTGTTCTGGAATGAAATTCACTTGCCAATATAGCAATACTCAGAATCTGGTGTTCCAGCTGTTCTAGGCCAATTGTTAATCTGTCCGTAAAGGGTAAATTACACTCAGCGTGCATCTCCAAGTATATTTCTTTCCGTAAAAGGTTATATTACAAAAAGTGTTACATTACAATTGCTGAAAGCATAATCTTGTAAATAAGCACGCACTATTGTGCATCTCATAGTGTATTTCTGTCCGTAAAGGGTATATTAAACTTAAGGTGTATATACAAGTGCTGAGAGGGTCATCCTCAATAACTTCACACACTACCGTGCATCTCCAAGTGTATTTCTGTCCGTTAAAGGGTATATTA
Organism: Bufotes viridis; assembly: GCA_033119425.1. Taxonomy (NCBI): domain Eukaryota; kingdom Metazoa; phylum Chordata; class Amphibia; order Anura; family Bufonidae; genus Bufotes; species Bufotes viridis. The sequence continues at coordinate 245,048,237 of CM065591.1, read as the reverse complement.
CACAAAGTGTTAAAATACAATTGCTGAAGGCATAATCCTACATATTTTTCACACGCTACTGTGCATCTCCAAGTGTAAATCTGTCCATAAAGGATACCTTTCATCCAGGGTCTAAATACTAGGCCTACAATTGATATTCCCCTAAATCAGTGGTTAATGCTGTGCCTGGATTAGTGTAATATGGTACATAAATAAATAGGAAGATAGTCTTAGGTGCCTGTATAAAAGGCCTGAATTTGAAATCAACACATTGGGCCAAATATTTTTTCTTATTGTGGTACTTGGTGAACTGTAACAATCAGGAAAACATCTAGTAAGGGACTCGGACGCGGTCGTGGTGGTGTTAGTGGACCCTCTGGTGCTGGGAGAGGACGTGACCATTCTGCCACAGCCACAAGTCCTAGTGAACCAACTACCTGAGGTTCCAGTACCCACTAGAATTTAAAGCGATATTTGGTGGCGCCTAATGCCGTTCTAAGGATGGTAAGGCCTGAGCAGGTACATGCGCTAGTCAATTGGGTGGCCGACAGTGGATCCAGCATGTTCACAACATTATCTGCCACCAAGTCTTCTGCAGAAAGCGCACAGGTGGCACCTGAAAACCAAGCCCATCAGTCTGTCACATCACCCCCATGCACATCAGGGAAATTGTCAGAGCCTCAAGTTATGCAGCAGTCTCTTATGTTGTTTGAAGACTCTGCTGGCAGGGTTTCCCAAGGGAATCCACCTAGCCCTTCCCCAGTGGTGGAAGACATAGAATGCATTGATGCACAACCACTGATGTTTCCTGATGATGAGGACATGAGAATACCTCCTCATCGGAGTCCGCACTTCTTAGCAGTTGGCACCTGTGTTTCATCATCATCAGTGTCTTTTTGCAGTGTGCAGACCGAACAGGACGTCAGGGAGGAAGACTGTGTGGAAGACGATGCAGGGGACGATGAGGTCCTAGACCCCAAATGGAATGAAGGTCGTGCCACTGACTTTCATAGTTCAGAGGAAGAGGCAGTGGTGAGACCGAGCCAACAGTGTAGCAAAAGAGGAAGCAGGGGCAAAAGCAGAACAGCTGCCGCCAAGAGAGTTCGCCTGCTACTGGCCACCACGACCAGGGACCAAGCACCCCAAAGGCAGCTTAAAGGAGTTCCCAGGCATGGCACTTCTTTAAACAATGTGTGGACGACAAGACCCGAGAGGTTTGCACGCTGTGCCATCAGAGCCTGAAGCGAGGCATTAATGTTCTGAACCTTAGCACAACCTGCATGACCAGGCATCTACATGGAAAGCATGAACTGCAGTGGAGTAAACACCTTAAAAACAAGGAACTCAATCAGGCTCCCCCCGCTCGCTCTTCTGCTGCCTCGGCCTCTTCCTCCGTCTCAGGAGAAGTGTTGGCACCTGCCGCCCACCAAACAGAGGATGTGCCACTGACACCACCACCTGCGTCACCAAGCATCTCCACCATGTCACACGGCAGCGTTCAGCTCTCCATCTCACAAACCTTGGAGAGAAAGCGTAAATTCCCACCTAGCCACCCTCGAGCCCTGGGCCTCAATGTCAGCATTTCTAAACTACTGGCCTTTGAAATGCTGTCAAATGCTGTCATTCAGGCTGGTGGACACAGATAGCTTCAAACAGCTGATGGCAATGGCTGTCCCACAGTATGTTGTTCCCAACCGCCACTACTTCTCCAAGACAGCTGTGCCTTCCCTGCACAACCAAGTATTCGATAAAATCAAGTGTGCACTGCGCAACGCCATCTGTGGCAAGGTCCACCTAACCACAGATACGTAGACCAGTAAGCACGGCCAGGGATGCTATAACTCCCTAACTGCACACTAGGTAAATGGCGTCCTTACGCCGCCAAAAATCGCATGGCATCATTCTCTGTCTCCTGTAGCCTCCTCCTCCTACTTGGCTTCCTCCTCCTCTGCTTCCATCTGCTCATCCAGTCCTGTGAGATCCATGCCTGGTTCATTTTTATGAAAGTCAGCTTTTCCACGTAGGCTGTGGGGCCGAACCATCAGTCAGTACGTGGAGGGTGTGCAGACGTACTGTTCAACCATGTTAGTGAAATGCTGCCTCCTGCTAACACGTTCCGTATCAGGTGGTGGTGCAGTTAGCTGTTGCATGGTGACAAAACTTTTCCACATTTCTGCCATGCTAACCCTGCCCTCAGAGGAGCTGGCCGTGACACAGCTGCGTTGGCGACCTCTAGCTCCTCCTCTGCCTTCGCCTTGGGCTTCTACTTGTTCCCCTATGACATTTGGGAATGCTCTCAGGAGCGCGTCTACCAGCGTGCGCTTGTACTCGCGCATCTTCCTATCAGGCTCCAGTGCAGGAAGTAAGGTAGGCTTGACTTTGTACCGGGATCCAGCATTGTGGCAACCCAGTATTCCGCACACGTTAAAATGTGGGCAACTATTCTGTCGTTGCGCAGGCACTGCAGCATGTAGTCGCTCATGTGAGCCAGGCTCCCCAGAGGTAAGGACAAGCTGTCCTCTGTGGGAGGCGTATCGTCCATCGTCCTCTGTATCCCCCCAGCCACGCACCAGTGATGGGCCTGAGCTGTGTTGGGTGCCACCCCGCTGTGAACCTGCTTCATCCTCATCCTTCTCCACCTCCTCCTCATCCTCCTCGTCCTCCAGTAGTGGGCGCTGTCTGGCCACATTTGTACCTGGCCTCTGCTGTTGCAAAAACTCCCTCTGAGGCACTTCTAACAGACTGGCCTGAAAGTGCTAAAAATGACCCATCATCCTCCTCCTCCTCCTCCTGGGCCACCTCCTCTTTCATCATCGCCCTACGTGTTTTCTCAAGGAGACATAGAAGTGGTATTGTAACGCTGATAACGGTGCCATCGCCACTGGCCATGTTGGTGGAGTAATCGTAACAGCGCAACAGGGCACACAGGTCTCGCATGGAGGCACAGTCATTGGTGGTGAAGTGGTGCTGTTCTGCCGAGCGACTCACCCGTGCGTGCTGCTGCTGAAACTCCACTATCGCCTGCTGCTGCTCGCACAGTCTGGCCAGCATGTGCAAGGTGGAGTTCCACCTGGTGGGCATGTCGCATATGAGGCGGTGAGCGGGAAGGCCAAAGTTACGCTGTAGTGCAGACAGGCGAGCAGCGGCATGATTTGTACGCCGGAGCGCGCACAGATGGCCCGCACTTTATGCAGCAGCTCTGACATGTCTGGTTAGTTGTGAATGAACTTCTGCACCACCAAATTCAGCACATGCGCCAGTCAAGGGATGTGCGTCAAATCGGCTAGACCCAGAGCTGTGACGAGATTTCGCCCATTATCGCACACCACCAGGCCGGGTTTGAGGCCCACCGGCAACAACCACTGGTCGGTCTGTTGTTCAATACCCCGCCACAACTCCTGTGCGGTATGGGGCCTGTCCCCAAACATGCATGTAGATACCTGGTCATGCAGGTTGTGCTAAGGTTCAGAATGTTAATGCCTCGCTTCAAGCTCTGATGGCACAGCGTGCAAACCACTCGGGTCTTGTGGTCGACACATTGTTTAAAGAAGTGCCATGCCAGGGAACTCCTTGAAGCTGCCTTTGGGTTGCTCGTTCCCTGGTGGCGATGGCCAGTAGCAGGCGAACTCTCTTGGCGGCGGCTGTTCTGCTTTTGCCCCCTGCTCCCTTTTTTGCTACACTGTTGGCTCGGTCTCACTACTGCCTCTTCCTCTGAACTATGAAAGCCAGTGGCACGACCTTCATTCCATTTGGGTTCTAGGACCTCATCGTCCCCTGCATCGTCTTCCACAAAGTCTTCCTCCCTGACCTCCTGTTTGGTCTGCACTGCAAAAAGACGCAGCAGTTGGCACCTGTGTTTCGTCATCATCAGAGTCGTGCGGGCTCTGATGAGGTGGTATTCCCATGTCCTCCTCATCAGGAAACATCAGTGGTTGTGCATGAGTGCATTCTATGTCTTCCACCACTGGGGAAGGGCTAGGTGGATTCCCTTGGGAAACCCTGCCAGCAGAGTCTTCAAACAGCATAAGAGACTGCTGCATAACTTGAGGCTCTGACAGTTTCCCTGATATGCATGTGGGTGATGTGACAGACTGATGGGCTTGGTTTTCAGGCGCCACCTGTGCGCTTTCTGCAGAAGACTGGGTGGGAGATAATGTTGTGAACGTGCTGGATCCACTGTTGGCCACCCAATTGACTAGCGCCTGTACCTGCTCAGGCCTTACCATCCTTAGAACTGCATTGGGCCCCACCAAATTTTGCTGTAAGTACTGGAAACTCAGGTAGTTGGTTCACTAGGACAAGTGGCTGTAGTAGAATGGAGGGTCCACTAACACCACCACGACCGCGTCCCTTACTAGATGTTTTCCTCATTGTTACCGCTTACCAAGCACCACAATAAGAAAAAAATATTTGGCGCCATGTATTAATTTCAAATTCAGACCTTTTTTACAGGCACCTAACACTATCTGCCTATTTATTTATGTACCGTATTACACTAATCCAGGCACAGCATTAACCACTGATTTAGTGGAATATCAATTGTAGGCCTAGTATTTCGGCCCTGGATGAAAGGTATCCTTTTATGGACAGCTTTACACTTGGAGACGCACAGTAGCGTGTGAAAAATATATAGGATTATGCCTTCAGCAATGGTATTTTAACACTGGAAGATGCCCGGTAGTGTGTGAAGTTGTTTAGGATGACCCTCTCAGCACTTGTATATACACCTTAAGTGTAATATACCCATTTACGGACAGAAATACACCATGAGATGCACAATAGTGCGTGCATATTTACAGGATTATGCTTTCAGGAATTGTAATGTCACACTTTTAGTAATATACCCTTTTAAGGATAGAAATATACTTGGAGATGCACGCTGAGTGTAATTTACCCTTTACGGACAGATTAACAATTGGCCTGCAACAGCTGGAACACCAGATTCAGGGTATTGCTATATTGGCAAGTGAATTTCATCGCAGAACAAAATCTATCCTTTGACGGATACTATTTAACTTGTCCAGTCACAGCTGGAACACCAGATTTACTGTATTTCTATTTTTGCAACTGTATTTCCCCAGAAAATAATATATCCTTTTACTGACACTAGGAAATTGTCTAATCACAGCTGGAACACCAGATTCAGGGTATTGCTATTTTGGCAATTGAATTTCACCCCAGAACAAAATCTATCCTTTGACGGATACTGTTAAACTTGTTCAGTCACAGCCGTAACACCAGATCCAGGGTATTGCTATTTTGGCCATTAAATTTCACCCCAGAAAATAATATATCCTGTGACTCACACTATTTAACTTGGCCAGCCACAGCTGAAACCACTAATTTACGGTATTGCTATTTTGGCAATTGAATTTCACCCCAGAAAAAATATATCCTTTGCCGGACACTATTAAACTTGGCCAGCCACAGCTGAAATCACTGATTTATGGTATTGCTATTTGGGCAATTGAATTTTATCCCAGAACAAAATATATAACTTTCCGGACACTATTAAACTTTACCATCCACAGCTGGAACACCAGATTTACTGTATTTCTATTTTTGCAACTGTATTTTATCCCAGAAAATAATATATCCTTTGACAGACACTAGGGAAATTGTCCAGTCACATCTCGAACATCAGATTCAGGTATTGCAATTTTGGCAATTAAATTTCACCCCAGAAAAAAATAACCTTTTACGGACAGATTTAAACTAGGCCTGCAACAGCTGGAACATCAGATTCAGGTATTGCAATTTTGGCAATTAAATTTCACCCCAGAAAAAAAATACCCTTTTACGGACAGATATAAACTAGACCTGCAACAGATGGAACACCAAATTTACTGTATTTCTATTTTTGCAACTGTATTTCACCCCAGAACAAAATCTATCCTTTGACAGACACTAGGGAAATTGTCCAGTCACAGCTGTAACACCAGATTCAGGATATTGCTATTTTGGCAATTAAATTTCACCCAAGAACAAAATCTATCCTTTGACGGATACTAATAAACTTCTCCAGTGAAAGCTGGAACACCAGATTTACTGTATTTCTATTTTGGCAACTGAATTTTACCGCAGAAAATATTAAATCCTTTGACGGACACTATTAAACTTGGTGTCACGAGGGTGTCAGGAGCCACGTCTGACACCCTTATACCCGGGGTCAGGAAGTCGCAGCGGGTGGCTGCGCGCTCTATGTCTAAAGATCATGCTGTTACTTAATGGTAGCTTTCTGTGTTTGCCTTGCAATCCTTTTTGTCTCACTCAGGGATCCGACGCTTTTTCTCCTCAGCTGTTTCTTGTCCGCCACTCCCAACCTCCTTATATTCCCCCTTCCCACTTCTCTGGTTGCCAGATATAGAGCTTCCTGCCTGGACTTCTATACTGACCCACTGGAGCTGTGTAGCTGTTCCTGGTTGTCGTACCAGAGCGTTATTCTTTGGATCCCTGTTGGGCTTTTGTTGTCCGCTGTTGTCGCCCACCTGGGCTTATATGTTTTGTCTGTATTGTCTGTCCTCTCTCTGGTGTTTGCCTTTAGTGTTAGTCGTGAGGACTAGTGCTCCCAACGCCCTATTCACTACTTAGGGCTCAGCTTAAGGAAAGCCAGCATTTAGGCATGTGTTCGGCGTACAGGTGAAGAACCCGTCTAGGGACGTCAGGGCAGTCAGGTGCCAGTTTCTAGGTGAGTTAGGGGTCACCACCTTTCCCTCTCCCTTGGACAGGCCTTTCCCTTTTCCCTCCCTTTGTGTCACATGTCTGTGATCGGTACGCCGGTCGTGATACTTTGCCAGCCACTGCTGGGACACCAGATTTACGATATTGCTATTTTGGCAATTGAATTTTACCCCAGAAAAAAATATATCCTTTGCCGGACACTGTTAAACTTGTCCAGCCACAGCTGGAACACCATATTTACTGTATTTATAATTTTGCAACTGTATTTCACCCCAGAAAATAATATATTCTTTGACAGAGACTAGGGAAATTGTCCAGTCACACCTGGAACACCAGATTCGGGGTATTGCTATTTTGGCAATTACATTTAACCCCAGAAAAAAATATACCTTTTACGGACAGATTTAAACTAGGCCTGCAACAGCTGGAACACCAGATTTACGGTATTGCTATTTTGGCAATCAAATTTCACCCCAGAAAAAATATACCCTTTACAGACAGATTTCAACTAGGCCTGCAACAGCTGGAACACCAGATTTAGGGTATTGCTATTTTGGCAATTAAATTTCACCCCAGAAAAAATATACCCTTTACGGACAGATTTAAACTAGGCCTGCAACAGCTGGAACACCAGGTTCAGGGTATTGCTATATTGGCAAGTGAATTTCACCACAGAAAATAATATATCCTTTGACGGACACTAGGAAATTGTCCAGTCACAGCTGGAACACCAGATTCAGGGTATTGCTATTTTGGCAATTAAATTTCACCCCAGAAAAAAATATACCCTTTACGGACATATTTAAACTAGACCTGCAACAGCAGGAACACCATATTTACTGTATTTATATTTTTGCAACTGTATTTCACCCCAGAAAATAATATATCTTTTGACGGACACTAGGAAATTGTCCAGTCACAGCTGGAACACCAGATTCAGGGTATTGCTATTTTGGCAATTAAATTTTACCCCAGAACAAAATCCATCCTTTGACGGATACTATTAAACTTGTCCAGTAACAGCTGGAACACCAGGTTTACTGTATTTCTATTTTGTCAACTGAATTTCACCGCAGAAAATAATAAATCCTTTGACAGACACTATTAAACTTGTCCAGCCACTGCTGGGACACCAGATTTACTGTATTGCTATTTTTGCAATTGAATTTCACCCCAGAAAAAAATATATCCTTTGTCGGACACTATTAAACTTGGCCAGCCACAGCTGAAACCACTGATTTATGGTATTGCTATTTTGACAATTGAATTTCACCCCAGAACAAAATATTTCCTTTGCAGGACACTATGAAACTTGGCCAGCCACAGCTGAAACTACTGATTTATGGTATTGCTATTATGGCAATTGAATTTCACCCCAGAACAAAATATATCCTTTGCAGAACACTATGAAACTTGGCCAGCCACAGCTGAAACCACTGATTTATGGTATTGCTATTTTGACAATTGAATTTCACCCCAGAACAAAATGTATCCTTTGCAGGACACTATGAAACTTGGCCAGCCACAGCTGAAACCACTGATTTATGGTATTGCTATTTTGGCAATTGAATTTCAACCCAGAACAAAATATATCCTTTGCAGGACAATATGAAACTTGGCCAGCCACAGCTGAAACCACTGATTTATGGTATTGCTATTTTGGCAATTGAATTTCACCCCAGAACATTATCTATCCTTTGCCGGACACTATTAAACATGGCCCGCACTGCTGGGACACCAGATTTACAGTATTGCTATTTTGGCTATTGAATTTCACCCCAGAACAAAATATATACTTTGCCGGACACTATTAAACTTTGCCAACCACTGCTGAGACACCAGATTTAGGGGATTGCTATATTGGCAATTGAATTTCACCACAGAAAAAATCTATCCTTTGCCGGACACTATTAAACTTTGTCAGCCACTGCTGGGACACCAGGTTTAGGGGATTGCTATATTGGCAATTGAATTTCACCACAGAAAAAAATCTATCCTTTGCCAACCAGCAGACAGTATTACACTTGGCTAGCCACAGCTGTAACACCAGATTTAGGGGATTGCTATTTTGGCAATTGAATTTAACCCTTAATAAAATATAGAAATTTCTATTCTGAGTTTCTAGGGTGACAATAAGCACAGCGAAGCCCCTGATGTAGGATATAGCAAAAAAAAAACTAGTATTGATGGATTGATGGACTTGGTGGCAGCTTGTGCCGTTGCACCACAAGACACAAAATGGCCGCCGATCACCCCAGAAAAAAGTGACAGAAAAACGCTCTGTGCAGCCTAAAAACCAGTGAGCAATTAACTAGCAGAAGTTGAATGATTCACAGCTGTAGATCGATCACTTCATTAGGTGTTTTTGCTGACTTTTCCCTGCCTAATCTCGCCCTCACAGAAGCTGCGTCCTCTCCCTACACTAATCAGAGCAGTGTGACGTGCGGCGCTACGTGACTCCAGCTTAAATAGAGGCTGGGTCACATGCTGCACTTGGCCAATCACAGCCATGTCATTAGTATGCATGGCTGTGATGGCTTCTCAGGGCAAGAAGTAAAACTCTAGCTGATTGGCTGCAGCCCTTCAGAAAGTGGGAAGAAATCGCCGAACAATGGACCCAAACCCGAACTTTTTTGAAAATGTCCGGGTCCGGGTCCCGAACACCCCAAAATTCGGTACGAACCCGAACTATCCAGTTCACTCATCCCTACTTCTAAACTTCTAAGCCTTCTAACGTACTAAAAAAATTAAATGACATTTACAAAATGAGGCCAACAAAACATAATGTTAAGTAATAAATATTTTTGAGGTATCACTATCTGTTTTAAAAGCAGAAGAATAGAAATTTTGAAAATTGCTAATTTTTCTAAATACTTGGTAAATTTGGGATTTTTTCATAAATAAAAGGTAAAATATATTGACTAGAGATGAGCGAACTTTAAAAAAAGTCCGGTGTTCGGCGCTCGGGTTGTGGTAAGTCGCGCGTCCCGTTATGGATTCCACTATAGCGACATATGGAATCCATAGTAGGCTGCTACCAACCCGAACTGTTGAACAGCCAAAGGACCTGGGGTGACGTCACCGTCATGTGATCAGTGCAGGGCCGTGGCTTAGCACGGGATCAAATCCAGTGCTGAGCCATGCCCCTGCACTGATCACATGAAAGTGACGTCACCCCAGGTCCTTCGGCTGTTCAACAGTTCGGGCTGGTGGCAGCCGCCCTTATGGATGTCATAATGGCTTGGATAACTAGTCTCAGAATGGCTTGGATAACTAAAAGCTTTCCAAAGTTATTACCACATAAAGTGACACATCGTCAGATTCGCAAAAATCGGCCTGGGATTTAAGGTGAAAAGAGGCTCGGTGCTTAAGGGGTTAATATTGCATAAGACGTCGTGTCAAGCTGTTTTATCAGAGCAAAGCAGAAGAAATCAGCTTTTTTTTTTTTTTTTTGGGCCACACATTCCTTTGTGGATGTGTCACAATGGAGCAGAGGACATTAAGGAGGAGGTGTCTGAACAGGAGAAGAAGTAGCTGATGATGATTATAACAAGGACACTTTACTGCTTCCAATTTGGAATGCTGGCCAGTTCTATTTTCCCATAGGATCCTCTTATACTGTTCTTGTACTCCAATAGAACCCTGGTGCATATGTAACAGCCTTGTCTAGAAAAAACGAAATGCGGGAGTTGCTCACACAGAGCTAGTCGAACCTAGCTTGACCTAGGTCGGACAAGTTTTGAGCCTGCACACATAGTATTAGCGGCATCACCAGTTCCCCAGCTGACCACAATATAAGTAGATTTTGCCATGGCAGTTTTTGGGAGGTTTTGGCCGTACCTTGCCTCTGTTTTTATTTCTGCAGTGACCACCACCCTTCCACTTTGATTTCCTCTCCTCTCGACCCCAATCTGGCTCCCAGGTCCGGTCCAACACACAATCATCATCATATACCTCACTCTAATCACCACTTTTGGCAGACTGTGATATGCCATTTTGGGCTCTGGGGATCCCTATAATCTGCTTACAGTGTCCCTATCAGAAAAGATAAGTGGCTTCTGTATATAATTTTTTGTCAGACACATGACTTTTAAGGGCAATTTGTGGCCTTTTGATTTGAACCGAAATTATTTAGAAATTCTCAGCCTTATAGAACATTAAATGAAAACATTTTTTTTTATTAGAAACAAAATATCTAAAATGAATGGGACTATACACCCTCTTTAGTCTAAGACAGGCCAACAAGATACCATGCATGTATAGAGGGACTCAGATAAATGCCATCTACATGCCTTGTAGCCTGATTAAAAATCTGTGGTGCACTATGTATGAATAAACTCACTCTTATTCATAGTTTTCATATCAGTGAGAACATGTCACACACTAGTCTAATAAAGACAGCCTAATTTGAGCAGGCCTATCAGTGTTAGAGGTCTCACTAACGTGTATACCACCTCCCAGTGTTCCTATCTAGTCCACCTGGGTGGAAGATAGCCATACACTAACACCTAAAACTGTGTGCCACAGTTACTTAGTGTTGAGCGTGAATATTCGAATAGCGAATTTTTTTAGCGAATATCGGCACTTCGCTAATTCGCGAATATTTCGAATATAGCGCTATAAATTCGCTATTTCGAATATTCGGTTTTTTTTTGTTTTTTTTAGTTATATTTTTTCTTTCCTCTTCCCAACAGTAGTTCTTACCTGTCCTGAGGATTCCTGGCTTCCTGGCTGCTCTAGTCAGTGCCGATTGCCGCTTCTGCCGACTTCCGTGCTCATGGAGCGTCCCCATCCATGGGAACGTCTCCATATACTAAAATGTACTGTCGGATTTGAGGAATTACGTTGAAATCGCAATGCGATTAATTGAAGTTATATTAATCGCATTGCGATTTCAACTTAGAGCTGGGTTTATAATGGGTCAGCTTGCTAGAATGAACAAAGTTAACGAATATGGAATATAGCAGCACTGCTAAGTTGAATTCGCAATGCGATTAATTTAACTTAAAGTAATCGCATTGCGATTTCAACTTAGCACTGCTAGTGCTATATTCCATATTCGCTAATTCTAGCCTATGTAAGATAGCAGTGCTAAGTTGAAATCGCAATGCGATTACTTCAAGTTAAATTAATCGCATTGCGAATTCAACTTAGCAGTGCTGCTATATTCCATATTCGCTAACTTCGCTCATTGAATCGTTAACTTCGCTCATTCTAGCAAGCTGACCCATTATAAACCCAGCTCTAAGTTGAAATCGCAATGCGATTAATATAACTTCAATTAATCGCATTGCGATTTCAACGTAATTCCTCAAATCCGACAGTACATTTTAGTATATGGAGATGTTCCCATGGTGATGGGGACGCTCCATGAGCAAGGAACTTTATGGTTGGCTTGGTAGAATTAGCGAATAGCGAATATGACGAATGTATTCGTCATATTCCTCAAAACGAAGATAACGAGTATTCTACATCTTCGTTTTAGCAACCTATTCGTCAACCTCGCTAATTCTAGCAATCAAATAGGAAGGTTGACTATAGAGACAGCTGTGTTAAATTCGCTATGCGATTTTTTTTTTTTTTAATAGAATAATTATATTACTTGATATAATTATTATAATTATTCTATTTATTAAAAAAAAAAATCGCATAGCGAATTAAACACAGTTGTCTCTATAGTCAACCTTCCTATTTGATTGCTAGAATTAGCGAAGTTGACGAATAGGTTGCTAAAACGAAGATGTAGAATACTTCGTTATCTTCGTTTTGAGGAATATGACGAATACATTCGTCATATCCGTCATCTTCGCTATAATTCTAGATATGAAACCAATAGGAAAGTAGCCTTAAGTTAAAATCGCAATACGCGATTATTTAAATCGCATATTAATCGCGGTAACTAGAATAATGACGAATATTCGATTTCGACGAATATGAAATGAATATTCATTCGAATATTCGCGAATTTCGTCGAAATCGAATATGGCACCTGCCGCTCATCACTATTACTAAGCACAGCTGCTTCTTATCCTGCCTGACATACTATAAAAATGTAATCATTTGCACTCACTCAACGCGTTTCTGCATGGATTTAGCCACGCTTCATCAGGAGCGGTCGGCACTGATGGTCAAAACAATTTCTGCTAATAATTACATTGGTGACCGCACTGTATTGTGCGGGAATCGGCACTTTGATGGCCGTGCGCGGCCAAATGAACGCCGGACTGATATATTGTAAGCCCCTCCCCCGGGTGTGTGTGCTGCTGCTCAGAACCAGTGGGAATTGTGAGCGCATCAGCTGACACACCTCCCATCTGCGCAAAGCGAAAGGTATCGCATTGTAGCTCAGGAGGTGAACTCGACCGCACTCATAGGTAAGAGGGAGAACTGAAGATGTAGCAGTGCAGGGCATCATTAGTCTTGGCTGAGAATAATACCAGAAAACTGTTAGAAAAAAAAAAGATGAATAAAACAACAGAAAGAAAAAAAAACTGATAAATGAATGAATTAATAAATTAGCAGCCTCCATAGATAATGCCAATAAATAATGAGGCTAACAGTGCGAGCCAATAATGACAAACACTAAAGCCACAAAAAAAGTCAAGATGACCGTACCATGCCATATAAAATTCCATTGGAGCAGGGGGAGTAAACCTACTATACCATAGATATCCCCCATACTTAATATCACAATAAGGTAAATCGCTCAATGTGGATTAAATAAAGCATGCATATGAAATTGCCCCATTCAGTCCTTTGGGACTAACTGTGCGTAGTCTGAAGATCCATTGAGTTTCTTTGCGGACTAACATTGCATCGATGTCACCACCACGAATGGGCCTCCTAATGTGCTCAGTCCTTTGGACCCTGAGTGCACTTGTATTCCCTCCATGGTGGTCACAGATATGACACGGTACTGATGTCTCTCGATTATTCCTTATATCCAGTAGGTGCCTGTTGCGGAGCTCCAAGACATAGCATCAAAATCTCCGCTTAAATCCCCTTGTAGCTGATGAAGCAGGTCAATGTCCACGAGACAATTCCCCAGTAACTGGATGACACACAGTTTTGTAAGTCAACTGACTTTACTAGGAATAGCACACACGTTTAAAACCTCCAACAGCCTCATTTACAACCAATAGTACATAGATTACAATAATACAAGGAAGGGGGTGAGACAATAGCAAGGGCCGATGGGAGGTCTAGGAGGGACAAAGCAGCTAGTTTAAAACGGTCTTGCAGGGTCCCTGGGACACCGCACGGCTCTTGGGAAACAATGGGACAGGAAATGGGAAGAGGCACAGACAATCAATACATTTACATACCCTGCAACAATAATGGGCACAGGGTGAGCAAAATACAACAGGACTCTGGTGACTCACACATAATTGGTTTGGTAAATGAATGGGGGTGGGGGCGTACAGACAGCCGAACATAAATTAATATAACAAGGTCAATCTGTTACACTGCTCCCCTTAACCACAAGCCAGCATACACAGTCTGATCCCCAACGGATCGGCTTGGGGATGTCTGGGAAGTACTCACGGATCACTGTTCCAGTTCAGTTTGTCGTGATAACCCGTCAGCATTGCCATTTTGTTTCCCGGGCGGTAGTGAATTGTAAAATCGTATGGTTGTAACGCCAAGCTCCAGTGCAATAACCGGGCATTGTCCCCTGCCACACGATTTAGCCATACTAATGGGTTGTGATCCGTGAGTAATGTGAACTGTTGTCCATACAAGTAGGGTTGAAGCTTCTTTAGGGCCCACACCACAGCCAGGCATTCCTTCTCGATGGCAGCGTAGCTCACTTCGCTGGGTAGAAGCTTCCGGCTCAAGTAAGCTACGGGATGTTCCTTGCCATCTTCTTCAACTTGGCTCAGTACCGCTCCCAATCCAAACATTGACGCATCTGTGTGAATGAGGAATCTTTTCGATGAGTTGGGAGCAGCGAGTACAGGACTATTAACAAGGGCCTGCTTGAGCTGTTGGAATGCCTGCTCACACTCTGGGGTCCAGACTACTTGGCGGTGGAGGTTCTTTTGGTGAGGTCAGTGAGGGGTTTGGCCAGGGTACTATGGTTTGGGACAAATTTCCGATAATAGCCCGCGGTCCCTAGGAAGGATAACACCTGCGTTTTGGTGCGGGGTTGGCCACTTGGCTACAGCCTCTACTTTAGCGGGCTCAGGCATTTGCTTCCCACAACCCACCCGGTGTCCTAGGTATTGTACTTCTGCCATCCCAATATGGCACTTGCTGGGTTTTAGGGTTAGGCCAGCCTCTCTGATGCGGTCTATCACGGCACTTACGTGTCTCAGATGCTCTTCCCAGGTTTCACTATAAATAGCAATGTCATCCAAGTATGCACATGCATAATCTTGGAAGCCATCAAGCAGCCGGTCCACCATACGTTGGAACGTGGCTGGTGCGTTTTTCATCCCAAATGGCATGACCTTAAATTGGTAGAGGCCAAACGGGGTGACAAAGGCTGACTTGGTAATGGCATCTGGCGCTAAGGGAATTTGCCAATAGCCCTTACATAAGTCAATGGTCGCGAGGTATTAACTTCTAGCCATCCTATCTAAGAGCTCGTCTATCCTGGGCATAGGGTATGCGTCAGAGACTGTTTAATCATTATAGTCTCCGGTAATCTACACAAAAGCGGGTCGTGCCATCCCGTTTTGGTACTAAAACTACTGGATAGGCCCAAGGGCTATCTGATGCTTCTATGACCCCTAAGTGGAGCATTTTCTGAATTTCCTGTCTCATGTGCTCCCGGACAGCCTCAGGAATTCTGTAGGGCATCTGCCTAAGGGGTGTTTGATCGGCCGTGTCTACCCTATGGGTAGCCAGTGGGGTGTAGCCAGGTGTGTTAGAGAATGTGGCGCCCTTTGTAGCTAACAGTTGTCGCACCTGGATACGCTCTTGAGGGCTTAGTCTCTCCCTAGCTGGACTTCATCTAGGGTCCCTAGTTTATCATGTTCCCCAGGAGATCTGGTAGGGGAAGATTCTCAAAGTCGTCAGATGCGGGCGCACATATGGCGGCCACATCCTCTGTTCTCTCATAGTAGGGTTTGAGCATGTTCACGTGGAGCATGCGTCTCTGCCCACTACCAGAGCACGGGCCGATCACATAAGTGGTGTCACATCTCTGCTCCACCACTTGGTATGGGCCCTGCCAGGCGGCCTGGAGCTTGTCATGGTGCAAAGGTTTCAAAATCAACACCTTTTGGCCAATCTGAAAGCTCCGGTCCCTGGCACCTCTGTCATACCATCAGCGCTGACGGATCTGTGCCGCCTGGAGGTTAGTATGCACTTTCTGAGTCAATTCCTCCAAGCGGTCACGGAACTCCAGCACATAGGGTATGACAGGGGTACCATCCTCACCTACTGCTCCCTCCCAGTGTTCCCGGATTGAATCTAGGGGCCCTCTAACTCTCCGTCCAAACAGTAGTTCGAATGGCGAAAACCCTGTCGATTCCTGCGGCACCTCCTTGTAAGCAAAAAGGAGGTGGGGTAGGAATTTTTCCCAGTCCCGACGGGTATTAATAAAGGTGCTAAGCATTTGTTTTAAGGTGCCATTAAATCGTTCACACAAGCCATTTGTCTGGGGGTGGTAAGCTGAACTAACGATGGATTTGATGCCGCACAGTTTCCACAGCTGTTGGGTGACTTCGGCCGTGAACTGAGTGCCCTGATCCGAGACTATCTCTCTGGGAAAACCCATCCGAGAGAAGACTCGCATCAATGCCTCAGCCACTGTCTCTGCCTGAATATTAGTCAGAGCCACAGCTTCTGGATACCATGTTGCATAATCCACTATCGTTAAAATATACCTTTTGGAATAAATAGAACAACAGGCGGCTACACTCCTCCAGGATATGGACAAATACAGGTGCTCACCACTTTGTGACACCACCCACAAAGGTCACCATGCAAGAAATAATATTAGATTACTTAGATTGGGGCAACACTGAATCTGGGAATCCAACCAGGAATCTAGTATGGTATTACCTAAAGTAGTTTTATTTCAAATTATTTGCTTATAAAAACTATAAATGATATACAAATCTAAAATATAAAAACAGACATCTCTAATTAGATCTTCAATGCAACTTCTAAAATAAGTGACTGGTCAGCTGATATTAATAACTCGTGACTTCAAAGTGCATACTGTGCAAATATAAACATCAATTGGATTAGACTCAGCATATAGTGCAAATTGAACCTGTGCAAATTGATCATGTGCAAATCCTTTAGTAAAACCCTAATACACTCCTTCTTAAATCTTAAGGTCCGAAAAAATGAAAAAACGAAAAAAGTGTCACAACTTAGTGCTGCATAGATTAGTGAAAATAGTACCAATATAGACACAATATCAGCCGATATCCTTATTAGTTGCTGCAATAATGTAGAGTAGTCCTGTACCAGGAGACAGTAATTAGTGTTCAAAAGTAAACTTATGGCAGAGTGATCCTGTGCCAGGAGACAATTGCTGCTGTCCAAGGAATAAACCGTGCGCTTGTACAAATAAAATGATGGTACCTCAACAACTCAGCAGTGAGTGATATGGGCCCACTCTCAGTACGTAGTCCGGTACTTTAAGTTAATGAATGTCACATGCGGTTATCCTTACATGCGTTCAGCCGCTTGTCTTCCGCGGCCGTGGAGCAAACCGAGCGCGGGGATCGCAGGTAAGGCAGCCGGGGCACGGGACACGGGCTGGCATACAGAGGTGAGGAGGAGAGTGCCGCGGAAGACAAGCGGCTGAACGCATGTAAGGATAACCGCATGTGACATTCATTAACTTAAAGTACCGGACTACGTACTGAGAGTGGGCCCATATCACTCACTGCTGAGTTGTTGAGGTACCATCATTTTATTTGTACAAGCGCACGGTTTATTCCTTGGACAGCAGCAATTGTCTCTTGGCACAGGATCACTCTGCCATAAGTTTACTTTTGAACACTAATTACTGTCTCCTGGTACAGGACTACTCTACATTATTGCAGCAACTAATAAGGATATCGGCTGATATTGTGTCTATATTGGTACTATTTTCACTAATCTATGCAGCACTAAGTTGTGACACTTTTTTCGTTTTTTCATTTTTTCGGACCTTAAGATTTAAGAAGGAGTGTATTAGGGTTTTACTAAAGGATTTGCACATGATCAATTTGCACAGGTTCAATTTGCACTATATGCTGAGTCTAATCCAATTGATGTTTATATTTGCACAGTATGCACTTTGAAGTCACGAGTTATTAATATCAGCTGACCAGTCACTTATTTTAGAAGTTGCATTGAAGATCTAATTAGAGATGTCTGTTTTTATATTTTAGATTTGTATATCATTTATAGTTTTTTATAAGCAAATAATTTGAAATAAAACTACTTTAGGTAATACCATACTAGATTCCTGGTTGGATTCCCAGATTCAGTGTTGCCCCCAAAATATACCTTTTGCCTGATGGGCTGGGTTTGGCCAACGGTCCTATAATATCTACCGCTACCCGTCCGAATGGTTCTTCGATGATGGGTAGAGGTTGCAACTTAGCTTTGCGGCGATCCCCTCTTTTACCTACTCGTTGGCATGTGTCGCATGTTTGACAGTACTGCCTAACATCTTTAGAGATGCCAGGCCAAAAAAAAGTGTGGATAAGCCTGTGCCTGGTGCGGCTGACCGTTAAGTGTCCTGCCAGGGGGGATATCATGCGCAATCTGTAATAACTCCCTCCTGTACTTCTGTGGGACTACTAGCTGTCGGGTGGGGATAGGTGGGGACCCTGCTGTGACCCTTTCAGAGTCCCGGTACAATAACCCCTGCTGCCAAGAATATCTCTCTCCTTCTATTCCGGTCTGGGCCTGGTTAACTTTATCCCTATAAACCTGCAATGTAGGGTCACTAAGGGATTCCTGCCCAAATGCTGCGGGGGTATCCCAGGGGATAGGGTGAATGTTGTGGGGAAGGGTTCTTACCTGGACCTCAGAGTGTGCCGGGTTGTTCATGGACTGGGCCTGTGACCTGGTGGTAACGGGATAGGTCTCGTTGATACCCTTGGGTGGTACAAACGCGGAAGTCATCGGGCCAAGATCATTTCCCAGCAAAACATCAGCGGGTAGGTCTTTTATCAACCCAACATTAACCATTCCCGCCCCCACACCCCAATGTAGATGTACCCTGGCTGTGGGTAATCTGTGGATGGTCCCTCCCACCACCCGTACAGCTACAGAACCCCCAGTGCGGTCTTTCTCTGGAACCAGATGTCGTCGCACCAGGGTGAGGGTGGCACCAGAATCGCGCAGCCCCTGGGTCTTCTTGCCGTTGAGGATAACCGTTTGTCTGTGATGCTGTCGATTATCAGTCTCCGCCTGTATTGGGTCTGCCTCGTGTAGAACACCCCAGTGTTTCTCTGGATCCTCTGCTCTGATGTTAAGCGGGACAGCCTCCGTATGGTAGTGGGTTGGAGGGGGTGGACCTGGACGGATCCATGCAGCCTGGTTTCGGTTCTGGGTGCAGTCCCTCTGATAATGCCCAAACTTTTTGCCGGCATGGCACTGTATGGCGCTACAATTAGGGTATCTGTTTGCTGGGATACTAGGCAGGAGCCCCATGCGTTGTGATACTGGTGGCCCAGGGTTAGGGTGTATTGGTCTAGGATTGGGTCTGAAGCTTACCCTGGATTGTCTGCGGGCATCCTGGTAGTCACCCGCCTGTCTAGCTGCGTCGGATAGAGTGGTAGGTTTCTGGTCCCTTACCCACTCCTGCACTTCTGGATTTAATCCATTGAAAAATTGTTCCAGTAGGACCAGCTGGGTAATTTCCTCCGCTGAAATAGCTTGGCTTGCCTGTAGCCAGGCTAGGGCTGCCCTCTGCATGCGGCATGCCCACTCTGTGTGTTAGTCTTTTTCCTGTTTTTTAGTGTCCCTGAATCATCTCCTGTAGGCTTCTGCGGTGATGGCATATCTTGTCAAAATTACCTCTTTCATCCGGGTATAGTCTGCAATCTCCTCGTCAGGTACAGCTCTATATGCCTCCGCTGCACGGCCGGAGAGCTTACCAGCGAGGATCCGTACCCAGTCTGCTGGGGGTACCTGGTGTAGCCTGCACTGCCACTCAAAGTCCTGCAGAAAGCCGTCGATCTCGTCCTCGGCTTCCACAAATTTTTTAAACGCATCATGCGGTACCTTGACTTTGGGTTCTGTAGCCGAAGTAATAGTTGGCGGTCTTTCCAATGCCCGCTGCCCTGCTATCCGGAGTTGGTTCTCTCTCTCCTCCCTTGCAGTGATCAAGCCATCCACCTGGTTCATGGTTGCCTGTACCAGCTCTATGAAGGGATTCTCTCCATAAAATGCTAGCCTGCGTTTCACCTCTCTGTCGAACTCTGACTCTGCGGTTTCTGTAGCCATACTGCGTACCCGGTCTCCCTCGGTCAGTTCAGCCATTAGCACAGCCTTCGTTTTATTGCTGGCTATCTGCCCTCTCGCTTCCAGCAATTCCTTTAATGTTGTCCGTTTTAATCCAGCATAGTTCGTCTCCATTCACGGTTCCATTCCTATAACCAAAATGAAACGACCTGTTATCTGCACGAACCGCTGCTGCTTTCACTTTTCCATTTGTTTCCTTTAATCCGTACAAACGCTGCTTCCTTCTGCTGCAGGGCTTGTATCCCACTGCTGCCACCAATTGTTGCAGAGCTCCAAGACATAGCATCAAAATCTCCGCTTAAATCCCCTTGTAGCTGAAGAAGCAGGTCAATGTCCACGAGACAATTCCCCCAGTAACTGGACGACACACAGTTTTGGGAGTCAACTGACTTTACTAGGAATGGCACACACGTTCAAAACCTCCAACAGCCTCATTTACAACCAATAGTACATAGATTACAATAATACAAGGAAGGGGGTGAGACAATAGCAAGGGCCGATGGGAGGTCTAGGAGGGACAAAGCAGCTAGTTTAAACAGGTCTTGCAGGGTCCCTGGGACACCGCCCGGCTCTTGGGAAACAATGGGACAGGAAAAGGGAAGAGGCACAGACAATCAATACATTTACATACCCTGCAACAATAATGGGCACAGGGTGAGCAAAATACAACAGGACTCTGGTGACTCACACATAATTGGTTTGGTAAATGAATGGGGGGGTACAGACAGCCGAATATAAATAATATAACAAGGTCAATCTGTCACAGTGCCCACCTATTCGTCTACTAAATTTACGCTTCATCCTGCCCACATATTGTAATCCACATTGGCATGTGAGCAAGTAAATGACCCCTACTGATAGACAATTAAGGAAGGATCTTCTTATACGGTAATTCTCACCAGTAATTGAACTGGTGAATAATGTACCCTTCACTATGTTACGACATGCCACATATGAACCACATGGGAATGTGCCTGTTACGGTGCTTTTAAGCCACATTGCCACATTGCTGACGTAGGGCATTGGTACAGACTTTGGACCAAACGATCACGTAAATCCGAGCTGCGGCGATAAGTGACAAATGGGCGTTCAGATATCAAGTTCCCTATGTCCAGGTCAGACTGTAAAATTGACCAGTGGGCCTGTAAGATCTCCCGTACCTGTTTGGATGCTTTGTCAAAGGTGCCTATTATCCTTGAGATAATTCTGTCCTGTTTAGGAAATTTAGGGCTTAGGAGTTGTTCACGATTAGCACTCATAGACTGGTGATATGCCTGCCTTAAGATCTCCAGTGGGTATCCCCTAGGTTGGTAAAACGGGTCCTCAGATCACGGGTGGCTACCTTGAAATCACTCAGTTCTGAACAGTTCCTTCATGCCCTCAGATATTGTCCCTTAGGGATCCCTTTTCTAAGGGCAAGAGGATGACCACTGTCCTAATGTAACAAACTATTCGTTGCTTTTTTTTTTCTGAACAGATTCGTGACAATCTTCCCCTCTGTCCCCAAGGGAATGGTGAGGTCTAGAAACATAATCTCATGTTCATTGATATCTGATGTGAAAAACAGGCCCAACTGGTTCACATTTAGTTCTGCCACAAATTGGGCAAACAACTCCTTCGTGCCATTCCACATCAGGAATATATCATTGATGTATCTAATCCAGACTAATATCGATGATGCATAATTGACCATAGTTTCATTAAAGACGACCTCTCTTTCCCACCAGCCCAGGTAGAGATTTGCGTAAGTAGAGGCACACAGACTACCCTTCGCAACTTCCCTGAGCTGGTGGAAAATCTGACAGTCGAACAAAAAAACATTGAAATTCAAATTGAATTCCATAAAATCCATCAAAAAAGCATTGTGTCGGTTGAAATATTCAAAAAATGTATGATTCATTTTGGACTGTATACCTTCTAACGTTATTTTTTAGTGTCAACCGAAATTATTTAGACCAAATTGAATCTACCTAACAACTTGACCAAATTGGACCCAAAATTAATTTTTGGAAATTTGGTCATTTCTTGTTCTTTCTTACCTGTCCTCTTGACCCTGGACATGTCCTATATGTCAGCATATAGCCACCCTTTAAATGAACATGATTTTGCAGCAGACTGTCGTGAGAATTCTATCATATAAGTCTATGTTTGTACATAATTATAAAAGCTTCTGATCTCTCTAAGACATTGGATTTTACACACTGATAGCAAGTAAGTAGTTAACAGTGAGTCAAAATCAGTCTTTCTTGTCTTCATAAAAGGATAGAACAGAAGTAGGACAGATAGTTTTTGACCTTGTGAAATAAATTACTTAAAGGAGAGAGACACCTTGTATAGAAAGGGCTCTTAGGAGATGAGTAAAAGTCTTAGTGATTAGCGTTTCCTCTTCACTTCCTCAAACAGCTTTTATGCTAATTACAGCTACCAAGCACCTATCGTTACCCACTAAGTCTGAACACACATCACTTATGTAATTTGTGTGAGAGAATCCTCAATGGAAAGGCAACGTTTTAATGGAATGGGATAATAATTGCTTAATAGTTAGACCTTTGAAGTCAAATCTCTTACTATGGTTCTAGTGCAGTTGTCTGACACACTCTGTTTTAGAAATACCTTATACACAGTGATCTGTAAATTAAATCTCTATAAATCTTCCTATTTTACTAAACACAAGTTGCTGCTAGGACAACTCATATGGATTTATTTAGTAAATTTGTAGCACAAGGGGTAAGATTTATCAATGCTTTAACGCTACGCATGACATATTTGCATGCTAATTTACAACTCATATGGATTTATTTAGTACATTTGTAGCACTAAGGTTAAGATTTATCAATGCTTTAACGCTACACATGACATATTTGCACGCTATTTGTGACTTTTTGAGCTTTTCAACACTTTAAAGGGGTAGGGCTTAATAGGAGGAACAGAACTTCTAAATCCCTCCGGATTTACTATAATTTATGCCAGAATCTAGCATAAATTATAACTTGAGTCCATGCCAGCCCATAACTGATATACATTTATTTGTGGCACACGGAGGGCAAGACATGTGCCTTATTTATATAATAGGCAGACACATGCAACTTTAGCTCACATGAGATCAAGACTGATGTAGGAAATGCAAATCTTGACAAATCTCCCTCAAGGTGAATGTACTTTCATTATTTGTGCTATGAAAAGTAAAGCTGCCATCAACTTCTTTAAAATATCTCCCCATATTCACATGAAGGGAGTTTAGGTAATACTGCTCACAGAGGTCCAGTTAGATAAAGGGTCAAAGTCTCCCACCTGCTGTCCACAGGACATTAAATGATAGGTAATAATCTTTACGTTGTTCCCAACCAATAATCTTCTTTTCACCTATGTGTAAATGTATAGCTTCCAATCAGCATTTTGTCTCCCATCTTCCTCCATGGATTCATTAAATATACTGAGAGGCTACAAATAGATCATATTACTCCCCTTCATTTCAAAATCAGAGGGTCACTGTGCTTGAGAAAAACATAGATCTAGTAAGGTTAAAGGTGGAGATTAATAGACAATGACCCATGGGGAACAGATATTTTTGATGTCAGCCCTGTAACCATGTAACACACCATGATATAATTGGTGAGTAGCTGGTGAGTCCCAATTAAAAAAAGAAAAATCATAGGCCTCATTTATTAAAACTAACAATATTTTTGCCTGTAGCAATCAGTAACCACTAAGAATGCATCAGTCTACTCTGGAAAAATGTAACTTTCATTATTGAGATGAGCGAACCACTTCAGATTCATTTCAGGTCCGGTTCACAAAATTTTTTGTTTGGGCCAAACTGAAGTTGATCTAATTCCCCAGAAAGTTGGTATATAACCCCCTCTAGCCTCTTAGGACTTTTTAGGAAAACTGGTTATCTCATACAGTTAATTTTTTTTAATTATTTTTTTTTATGGGGAACAGGATATGCATCAGAGATTGTCCAAAGTTTAAGGTAGACTTGAACCTGAGCTTTGAGGCAGGAGCTGTTGGCTTGCTGACTGGCCTCATCCTGGCGTGGCACATGTAAAAACTGCTCCATCATGTTGAGGAGACTGAAATGACGGCTGCTGCTGCAGCTACTTCTGCTGGTGGCGGCAAGAGGGGGTTGATTCTGCGTAAGGAGGAGAGAGGCCTCTCTTTCAGACATGCTGGAGGCAGGCGCCTGCTCACCATAGGCTGCAGCAAACTGCGTGCACAATATTTCCTAGTAATAACGTAATTTGGCCTCCCTTTCTGTTACAGGAGAACATTCCCCCATTTTGCCTTGGTAGTGAGGGTCAAAAAGCATGGGTATCCAGTAGTCATCAGACTGCTTGACGTTAATGATACATCTGTCACTGGGTAAGCAAGCGAGCATACAGGTGGCCATTCGGTCCAGCGTGCCCGAGGAGCCAGTTCTTTCTGGCTCCGCACCCCAGTGAGACAATTGGGGTTCTTGGCCCGTGTTACTATCATCATCGTCCTCTTGCTCCACCTCCAACTCCTCCTCCTCTTGCAGTGGCAGCTCCTCATCTTTATCATCCTCTTCCTCCATAGTAGAGTCCCTTTGTATGTCCCCAACAGCTATAAGGTGGACACAAAGATGTGTCAGCTGCTCTTCTTCCGCTATTGTCCCCTGCTCCATGAGCATCTTTTCTAAGATAAATATGAGAGGGATGACTGACATTGTTCATGCTGTAGTTGCCCCAGCACCTTGCACAAGCTTATTTAGAAAGTGTTGCACCACTAGGTTGATGACGTGCATCATGTAGGGAACATGTGTTATTTCACCCAGGTTCAGGGCGTCCAGGATGTTGTACATACTGTTGCTGACATAGTTGGATTTGGCGGGGTGACAACCAGAGGGATTTTTGTTGCTTAATGTACTTGAGCAATTGCTCACCGGTGTGGCTACTCTCTCCCAAGCAGATCAGCTCCAATATGGTGTGGTAAAACCTGACTTGACACATGTGATAGGAAGGAGGGGGAAGTGCAAGCTACTCTGTGCCCTGCTGCTGTTGAGGATGTAAACGTGTCCATTGAGGAGGAGTAGGAGGCGAATAAGTGACTGCTGTGGCAGCCAGGTCAACACAATCATGGAGGTATCAAAAGGACCTGGCTTCATTGCTATGATGCTGCCTTGCCGCTGCTGGAAAAAAACATTGACCCAGTGGGCCGTGAAAGACATCTACTGTCCCTGCCCGTAAGAGTTGCTCCAGGTATCCATTGTCAGAATCTGAAGTCCTCTCCATGTCATCCTGCTGCGACTGAGAGGAGGAGTGAGCCATCCAATTCACAACCAAAGGCCTCCCTAGGATTGCGGTTGACGCAAGGCAGGCTCATTTCCTTCGCGGCCTGCTATTGGCTCCAGCGGCGGCTGTGCGGGGATCAGAAGTGAACCGGGGGGCCGGGAAGAGGGGTAAGTAACCTACATGAGGTGACCGGGAATTAGGGGAGGGGGGGGTGTCATTAAAGTGATGGATAACCCCTTTAATTAAATATTAAACAATCCCTCAAAAATAAAAATTCTAATCGTGTGGATATAGAGTAAAAGGAAACAGATGATTGAGGCCTGAAGCTCAAATTGATGTTAACACTCACTGGTAAATTTCTGCCCTATGTTGTGTATTGTTGTAGTAATTATGTATATATGCCAGTTTAATTGCGTTCAATAAACCCCCCCCCCCCCGCAAAAAAAAAAAAGAAAATCCAAATATTGCAATTGAACTCTGTGTGTGTGGAAAAAATAAAAGTATTTAGCCCTAATATTTTGTTCTCTTCACTGATCACTGATACACTTTTTTAGGCTAAAACCCAAAAAATTCAATTGAATATGTGAGATGACCTGATACAGACATTTAACTAGTAGACTATATGGAAATAAAAAATTCTGGAGGTCCAGCAAAATATTCAGCTGTATCTTCTTTATTGTGGTGAAGTTTGTTACAACTTGTAGCGCACAACAGATTCACACCGTCAACGTGTTTCGAACAGAGTTTTTCTTCAGAATAAGAACTCTGTTCGAAACGCGTTGACGGTGTGAATTTGTTGTGAATATATGCGCTACAAGTTGTAACAAACTTCACCACAATAAAGAAGATACAGCTGAATATTTTGCTGGACCTCCAGAATTTTTTATTTCCGCAATCCACGGTAGCTTGCCGTATGGTCCGTGCATGAGGGATCCCAGTGAGGACATTATATAGCAGGTGAGCTGGACATACCTTTCTCTATATATTAGTAGACTATATGCTATGCTAGATTGATGGTAGAACAAGTGTACAGTTTTCCCTTATTCCAACCCCCACCTGAGGTTTGCAGCAGCTGCAGTTCTGCAAAGAGGCACAGCAGCCACAGCTCCTTTCTTCTCACTCCTGGCTGACAGCTTGCCTGCTTTTTCCTATTCTGCACATACAGGGGGTCATTTATCAAGCTGAAACACGACAGAATGGCGTTCTACTCATTCTGCTAGGGCCCCTCCCTGCCTACTGCAGCACTGATTGGCTCACTCATCCAGGCTGTCTTTAAGTCTGGGAGCCAATCAGGGCAAGCCCTACCTCCCACTTCTGCTCACGGATATTTGAGAACCCTTATTCTTCCTCCCTAGTGTTTTTTTTTCCTGCCGACATGTGGACTAAAATGGTGCTAAGCGTCATTTTAGTGGATTCATCCGAAACAAATCAGAAAAAAGTCAGGTTCGTCTGCCATCTGAAAAATACCAAAGTTTGGACCGAACTGGTTCGCTCATCCTTATTTCATTGTTAAAGGAACATCAGGCACCGTAGATTACTGTCCCTGAAAGCCTTTCAATAGCAATGCACGTTTGCTAACATGGTTACATTTTAAAGACACTGGTTTATGTCTGCTCATTGGTGTTTAGGCTGTGACCAATCCCCTCCGACTGTATAAATCTGCTCACTTCAGCCCCTCCATGTCTGAGCAAAAAGGAACTATGAATTCCTATTATTTGTGAAGGCATTTGTCGCTTGCATTCAATCCACACTTAAAGCTGATTTGGCATCACTGCCTGCCCTGAGCTACAGTATATCAATCTTATTGGGTTGCATTCCCTGTAGCCCTAACCTTGAAGTTGTACTATCGCTAGAGTTGAGCGAATTGAAGTAGAGGACGTGGAATTCGATCCGAATTTCAGGAAAAATTCGATTTGCACCAAAGTCGAATTTCCTCACGCTTCGTGGTAACGAAACGCATTTTTTTCTAAAATGGCTGCTACACATGTTAGGTCATGGAGCAAAGAACTTTGGGAACGAGGGATCACCCACAATGACATGCATGCAGCCAATCAGCAGCCAGCCCCTGTGGTGTCACAGCCCTATAAATAGCCTTAGCCCTCTTGGATTCAGCCATTTCCCAGTGTACCTAGTGCAGGGAGAGACGTCAGCAGGCACTAGGGACAGTGCTAGGAAAGACTTTATTGTGCTGAAAAAACAATTTAGAAGTTCAGGGAAAGATTATTCATAGCGTAGGGAAAGGATAGGGAGGTATTATCTACACTATAATAAAAGGAGAACAGGGTCCAATAGAGTAGAGTACAGCCTGGGTAATAGGGGAAATTCTATTCCACCTTACTGCACTAACTGGGGATCCAGATTTCACTAACTGATAGCTCAGTAAATCCAGCAAACCTTGCTTGTTATTGGGGTGTCAGTGCTGTGTGATACAGCCATTTAGAGAGTGTATTAATAGGAAATATATGTACGTCCTATGAGCCGTTCTGCGGTGAATTTAGATTGTTATATTTTTTGGGATGTATTAATAGAAAAAAAAATACATCTTAATTGCCGTTCTGCGGTGAAGTTACATTGTACTACATCCATTTATGGGGTGTATTAATAGGAAATATATGTGCATCCTATTAGCCGTTCTGCTGTGACTTTAGATTGTTATATATATATTTTGGGGTGACGCGGTAACACTGACATGGAAAAGGATCTAGGAATTTTAATAAACAGCAAATTAAGCTGCAAAAACCAGTGTCAGGCAGCTACTGCCAAGGCCAATAAGATAATGGGTTGCCTCAAACGGAGCATAGACGCCCGTGATGAGAATATAGTCCTACCACTTTACAAATCACTAGTCAGACCACACATGGAGTACTGTGTATAGTTCTGGGCTCCTGTGAACAAGGTAGACATAGCAGAGCTGGAGAGGGTTCAGAGGAGGGCAACTAAAGTAATAACTGGAATGGGGCAACTACAGTACCCTGAAAGGTTATCAAAATTAGGGTTATTCACTTTAGAAAAAAGACGACTGAGGGGAGATCTAATAACTATGTATAAATATATCAGGGGTCAGTACAGAGATCTCTCCCATCATCTATTTATCCCCAGGACTGTGAGTGTGACAAGAGGACATCCTCTGCATCTGGAGGAAAGAAGGTTTGTACACAAACATAGAAGAGGATTCTTTATGGTAAGAGCAGTGAGACTATGGAACTCTCTGCCTGAGGAGGTGGTGATGGTGAGTTCACTAAAAGAGTTCAAGAGGGGCCTGGATGTATTTCTGGAGTGTAATAATGTTACAGGCTATAGCTACTAGAGAGGGGTCGTTGATCCAGGGAGTTATTCTGATTGCCTGATTGGAGTCGGGAAGGAATTTTTTTCCCCTTAAGTGGGGAAAATTGGCTTCTGCCTCACAGGGTTTTTTTGCCTTCCTCTGGATCAACTTGTAGGAAACAGGCCGAACTGGATGGACAAATGTCTTTTTTTGGTCTTATATACTAAGTTACTATGCATTAATAGGAAAAAATACATTTTATTTGGCGTTCTGCGGTAAAGTTACATTGTACTACAGCCATTTAAGGGGTGCATTAATAGAAAATATACATACGTTATTTTAGCCATTCTGCTGTGAAGTTAGATTATCTTCCGTCAGAGGAAGAGAGAGAGAGAAAAAAACCAGGATCCTGTAAAAAAACAGATCCTGTTGTAATTTTGCTGGACCAAAAATACAATTTTCTTCATACATGGCCATAAAAATATTTGCAAAACTTGGTGCTGCAGAAGACCCCATCGAAGTCCTCCGTAGCTGGAAGTAATATGTGTCATCAAATCTAAAATTGTTTCAGAATAAATTCCAAAAGAGTTGTAAGAAAAACTATGGTTCTGTTATCCATTGTTGCATCCTGCATAAGGGTTTCTCTGACACATTGAAGGCCTTCCTGCTGTGGAATGCTAGTATAAAGGTTCTTTACATCGAGGGTGCATACGTATGTCACTCCTTCACTAGTTTATTTTTCTAAGCAGTGGTAAACAGGAAAACAGCTTCTGCGCCATTGAATGAGTGCACGCATACTGTTGTCTCTTGGCAATCACTTCGGCGATCAATTGCTGATGGAATGACTGACGAGGAGTAGGAGGAGGAGCAGGAGCATCAGGACCAGCAGATGATGGGAAGGACAGACAGCTCCCTTTAGCTGAGGTGGTGGTGCCTTGACTGCTTGAAATCGGGTGTATGCCACTGGGCGATGCAGCGGTTGCTGTGGCAGGCTGGACTCCCACATTGGAACCACGGGTCTCCCAGGCCACTTTATGGTGATGCAGGGCCAACATTGGCACCCTGGCCACCCTTCACATTCTGCCCATAGATTCGGCAAATGGCCATGTTCACCTACTCTGGCGGCTGCTTCCGTGAACCCCTGCACCACTACTTTTCGGGCAGTTAAGCTCCTGCAAAGGGGGTGGTCTACTACAGGCACGTTTGGCTCCTGACCTACTACTGCTGCCACCCTGATGACTCCCGGCCACGCTACCGACTTGCTGGCCTCCGCCGCCGCCTCATGCGCAAGCTGCCACCCTCTTCTCCTAATGATGATGAAGCCCCTAATTCACTCGGCTCCCACGTGCGATCAGCTACATCATCATTATCATCATGTTCTGTCTGCACGTCACTGATGTCCTCCTTAACAGTCTCTGAGCCAGGAGCCTGACCGCTCGCAACACCAGCTCCAATCCACTCTCCTCATCACTACTTGCCCACCTACAGCATATAATACTTCCCTGGCTGAGGGTACAGAAAAGGACAGAGGCAGGTTGAGGACAGGTGAGCACACAGGGCCTGCTCCCGGGCCATGCCAACTAAGGGTTGTGTCTGACGAACCTACCGACTCTTGGCTGGGGGTGTCGGATGTCATTTGGGACGAAGTGGATGACCGAGTAAACCATTCAAGAACAGCTGGGTTGCTGGTCAAGACACAACAGCTGGGTTGCTGGTCAAGCTACTGCCAAGGCCAATAAGATAATGGGTTGCCTCAAACGGAGCATAGGCGCCCGTGATGAGAATATAGTCCTACCACTTTACAAATCACTAGTCAGACCACACATGGAGTACTGTGTATAGTTCTGGGCTCCTGTGAACAAGGTAGACATAGCAGAGCTGGAGAGGGTTCAGAGGAACCGCTAGCTGAAACTGGGAGCTCAGGCCTCTGGAAATGACCCCTGTTGCCACACCCTCTTACTCTGCTGCGACCTGTGTCTGCACCAGAAACATTTAGGCCTTCTACCCTCCCCTGTGCCAGGCCTGTCACTTTTCTGTCTGACATACTGTTAGATCAAATAAGTAAATCAAACAGATATTATTACACCCCAAAAAAGGCTGTAATTTTGTCACTTCACCACAGAACGGCAAATAATACTTCTTTTTTTTGCCACTAATACACGCCAAAAAAGGCTTTAGAACATATAACTGCACTGCGAAACAGCAAATAATACTTTTTTTTGCCACTAATACACGCCAAAAAGGGCTGTAATTTTCTCACTTTACCACATCATGGCTAAGAAGCCCATTTTTTGCCACTAATACACGCCAAAAAAGGCTTTAGAACATACAACTGCATGGCTAAACGGCAAATAATACTTTTTTTTGCCACTAATACACGGCAAACAAGGCTTTAGAAGATATAACTCAACCGCTGAACGGCAAATAATATATATATTTTTGCCACTAATACACGCCACAAAAGGCTTTAGAACATATAACTGCACGGCTGAATGGCAAATATTACTTTCTTGCCACTAATACACGACAAAAAAGGCTTTAGAACATATAACTGCACCACTGAATGGCAAACAATAAAATTTTTTGCCACTAATACACACCAAAAAGGGCTGTAATTTTCTCACTTCACCACACAATGGCAAATAATCCTTTTTTTGCCACTAATACACGCAAAAAAGTTTAAGAACATATAACTGTAACGCTGAACGGCAAATAATCCTTTTTTGCCAATAATACACGCCAAAAAGCCTTTAGAACATACCTGCACCGTTGAATGGCAAAAAATACATTTTTTGCCACTACTACATGCCAAAAAGGCTTTAGAACATATAACTGCACCGCTGAACAGCAACTAAGGCCTATTTTCCCACTAATACACACCAAAAAGGCTTTAAACCATATAACTGCACCGCATAAGGGCTAATAAGACATAGAATATTCCTAGTAATACACCCTGTTAATGGCTGTATCACACCACACTTGCACCCAAATAAAAAGAACAGTTTGCTGGAATTACAAAGGTAACATCTATTGCAAACCTGAAAGCAGCAGTATAATGGCAATTTGGTTTCCCAGTCAGTGCAGCAAGGTGTAATAGGATTGTTCCTATTACCCAGGCTGTGAACTCCCCTATTTAACCCTGTTCTGCTTCAATACTGTGGAATAATTCATCCCTATCCTTTACCTACTCTTCTAATGCTCTTTCCCTAAACTTCCATTCAGCAAAATAAAAAGTTTCAAATCTTTCCTAGCACTTTCACTAGCATCTGCTGACATATCTCTCTCCACTAAATACACTGGAAAATGGCTGAATCCAAGATGGCTGGGGCTATTTATAGGGCTGTCTGGCTGCTAATTGGCTGCATGCTCCATGTCTTAACATGTGCAGCAGCCATTTTAGTAAAAAATGTGATTTGTTAGTACCTGTGATGAGCGACAGGGGCAATATTCGAATTTGCGATATTTTAAATGTGCAAGAAGCAGTGAGGAATCATGGGTACTGATGAAAAAAAAATCTAGAATATTTGCGATTACCAAAATACAGCACTATATTCTAGATATTCGAGAATTCTCGAAGTGCCAATATTCACAATAAAAATTTGCAATCATAATGTTCGCGATCAACACTATTCGTTACCACGAGGCAGCAGAAAATTCGGATTCGGTGCAAATCGAATTTTTCCTGAAATTCAGATTGAATTCCACTTTGTCAACTTCGATTCGCTCATCTCTATCTACAATCTTAGCTCTTACCAACTGAATGAGAGTGAAAATGCAGTATTAAGGAAAGGATTAAAATATGCACCTACTAAATAAATGAATACATTTGAAATCTTTTTAGATATTTATAGATATGTAAAAAAAATTGAATATAGCCAACTTAAGAATAATGAATATATAGAAACTTTTAAAAGGGGATTATTGAAAAGTAGGAAAGTATTGATACCAAACCTAAGTACTATAATGTAAAATATGAGGAGAGGCAAGCATTGAAATCTTTACAAGAAAATCAGTAGAAACCAGCTGATATGGAGGGTGGGGTCATTATTTTAGATAAAGCAAAATATAAGCAAGAAATTATAGAGTATAAAAAAGAGATGGAAACGTTCCTGCGGATGGACAAGGAGAAAGATGTTCTTAACAAAAGAGAATTTGAGTATTTAAGGGTAAAACATCTGGTGATTTCAGTCATTTATTATCTCCCGAAAATGCATAAGAGCATAACTGACCCCCCAGGGAGACCAATAGTATCGGGGATAAACTCCCTGACGAGCCAACTGACGGAGTATGTAAAATTTTTCCTTCAGAAGTATGTTGTTGATACTCCATCATATTTCAAGGACACAGGAGATGTGATTAGATTTTTAAGTGCGTTTGGTTCCTACACTGAGAATATGCTGCTTGCCACTGTTGATGTAACATCTCTATACACAATAATTCCTTAAGATAAGGGTATAAATGCGGTTGAATATCGATTAAGTCAAGATCAAGGGATGTCTCTGGAACAAAGAGAATTTATTATTGAATGTCTGAAGGTTTGTTTATGTCACAATTATTTTTGGTTTGATGGTCATTTTTATTTACAGTGCACTGGGATGGCAATGGGGGGCGTAATTCGCCCCCAGTGTCGCCAATTTATTTATGGCTTTATGGGAAGAAAAATTTATTGATCCAAGAATGTGCACTAAAGACAGCGAGGGTGGACTTGTTTTTTGGAAAATATATATTGATGATTGCCTACTGATATTGAAGGGAGATCGATTGGGATTGGAACAATTTTTGATATATATAAGCTGTAATCAATGAGAATAAAAGAAAGAAAGAAAGAAAGAAAGAAAGAAAGAAAGAAAGAAAGAAAGAAAGGAAAGAAAGAATGAAAAGAAAAGAAAGAAAGAAAGAAAGAAAGAAAGAAAGAAAGAAAGAAAGAAAGAAAGAATGAATTGGTCCGTTTTAAAAAACGACCCTGTGTTGGGGACAATAATCCCCAAAAATCCGGAGATTATTTTTAAAAGAGCTCCGAGTATGAAGGATAAGTTGGTGCTTAGCTGCTTGCCTAAGAAGCAGGAGAGAGTGAAGAAACACCTGTTCACATGGTGCTGTTTCTGTCTACTGTGCAGGAACCGCACATTGAAGAACAGAAAAGTAAGAACCGGTGAGAGAGTGTCTACAAATAATGGGGTAAAATGTAGTATTGAAGGTGAGTTCACGTGTGAACATATGGGAGTCGTATACATTCTGGAGTGCCCATGTGGTCTCCAGTATTTAGGACGGACAATGAGGAAACTGAAAAGAAGGGTGCAAGAGCACATCCGAAATATCAAGAAAGGATTAGAGACACATAGCGTGTCAGCACAATTCAAAAAAGTGCATAATCATAATCCAGAGGGTCTGAGTTTCATTGTGTTAGAAATTGTCCAGAATAAGTGGAGAGGGGAAGATCTGGTAGCGAAAATCCATAGGAGAGAGGTTTAGTGCATTTACACTGCAATCGGGCGGACTCAATGTGGAGTTCAATATAAAAACCTGTATAATAGGAAACCTGCATTAGTATAGGTAGGAGATAGTGGTAGATGTAGCGAAGTTGAGAATAAGGGGTCATTTTGGGTAGTTTAAAATCATGATACTGGAGGTGGATTGAAAATGAATGGAGTCTAAAGGTAATTGGGGAAGTCAAACATGTGACCATGGGGATCTTGAGGAGCTATGCTTACAAATCCATTGAGTTAATACTAGAGTGGGGAGATAATTAGTGGGTTTGTATCACATGATTAAGAATGTAGGAGTGCGAGTAGCGGCTGATTGGTAAGAGTAATCTACTCAATGAAATTACTTTTTTAATGAATAGCATGGAAAGCGAGGTGACTCACTATAATTAATTGTTTCTTCCACCCTTTTAGAAATGTGGTTTATGTTGGGGATTACGAATTTTATGACTTTTTAATGAATGGCCTACAAAGAGACTTTTGGGTTAACGCCCAGATAGCTACGAAAGGACTGCCCTGAGGGGAGGTGTGTATGCCCCTGATGAAGAGGAGGCGAAACCCCGTTCAGGCATTTGGTGATGAGACCAGCTTGCATTTTATACACTTGTGATTTTATGACTTTTGTTAGTATAATAAAAGAGACGGGAAGATAAAGTACTTGCGGAACTTTACTATGTTGTGCCGTTTCTTTGATAAATAGAGGGAATAAGAGCACTAACTATTGTGGAGGCAGCGGTTATCGAAACCAGTAATTGATTGCATCAAAGAACTCTCTGCATGCATTTCGGTGGCAGGATTTTCTTCTATTGATCAAGATCAGCGTGGTTCAAATTCTTTTACGGACTGTGTGTGAACGGGAGCTACTTCACTATGAACTAGCAGTACTTGGAGTGGGGGAACAGTTTGGAACATTTAACCTTTTGATATTTTGAGTGTTATTGTGGTCGCCTCATGCTGCTGCCACCTTACCAATCTGTGGTTTTCTCATGCTTCTGCCACCTGTACACTCTGTGGTCTCCTCATGCTGCTACTACTTCACCACTCTGTCACTGGGCCACTCTGTGGACCTCTCATGCTGTTCCCACCCTCCCCAATCCATGACTGGGCCACTATTTTGCCTTTTTGGCCTGGATGACATCACCCTTCATTTGACCCTTCTTCTGATCTGTCACAACAGATCCTGTCTATGTAGCAGGTGTAAGGCCTGTATAAGATGGTCCCTATTTTGCATCAGAATTGGCTTATGATTTGGTAGCCAAAAGCAGGATCCACTGTTTTGGATCCACTTCTGTTTTTTTTTTTTTTGTTTTAGCAATACCAAAGTATTCGGGTGTTCGGATGTTCGGGCCGAACACATTGCTATATTCCTCTACTCGGCCGAGCAGCCGAGTATAATGGAAGTCAATGGGAGACAACCAGGCACCCCCTGCTCTGAAGAGGGGAGGGTGCCTGGTCCATTGTAAAAGGTCAGAAAGTGACAGAAACACCACCGAAATTGATCGGGAACAACATGGAGACGATGTCTGGATGCATCTTGGACTCCCAGTTCAATGCTGGGAACCATGCTGTCTGAGTTGTACGCCACTTTTACAGACTGACAAAAATGCACAACCCCCCATTCAAGTGTACATCAAGTGCTGCTAAAAAGTACAAGCAAGAGGCACTCTGAAACAGCCTGTATATCACATAAAGGAGAGCCCCGTTCACATTGTGGTACAATTGTTCAGGTAGTGGGACTCCTACACTTATAAAGCCTATGCACTAAGTGAAAGGGCTGCCAAAAATTACAAGAAACTGGCAATACACCCTTTCTTACCCACATTACTCACCCTTGAAAAATTATGCTTGGTGGCCTTCTGGTTACCCTCAAAAACATTTGGAGAAAAGGGCCTGTCGGTGACCCTCTAAAACATTACGGGCGAGGGCCTGCTGCTGAGCTGACCCTCTAAAACATTAGGGGCAAGTGAAGGCTGGTAAGCTGACCCTGTAAACATTATGGTTGAGGGCCTGCTGGTGAGCTGACCTTGTAAAACATTATGGTTGAGGGCCTGCTGCTGAGATGACCCTCTAAAACATTATTGTTAATGGGTCTGCTGGTGAGATGACCCTGTAAAACAGTTTGGTTGAGGGCCTGCTGGTGAGCTGAGCCTATAAAACATTATAGTTTAGGGCCTTCTGGTGAGATGACCCTATAAAACATTATGGTTGAGGGCCTGCTGGTGAGCTGACCCTCTAAAACATTATGGTTGAGGGCCTGCTGGTGAGCTGACCTTCTAAAACACTATGGTTGAGCGCCTGCTGGTGAGCTGACCCTCTAAAACATTATGGTTGTGGGCCTGCAGGTGAGCTGACCCTGTAAAACATTAGGGGTGAAAGGCTGCTGGTGAGCTGACCCTATAAAACATTATGGCTGAGGGCCTGCTGCTGAGCTGACCCTCTAAAACATTAAAGGCAAGGGGCTGCTGGGGAGCTGACCCTTTAAAACATTATGGTTAAGGACCTGCTGGTGAGCTGACCCTGTAAAACATTATGGTTGAGGGCCTGCTGGTGAGCTGACCCTGTACAACATTATGGTTAAAGACCTGCTGGTGAGCTGACCCTCTAAAACATTATGGTTGAAGGCCTGCTGGTGGGATGACCCTATAAAACATTATGGTTAAGGGCCTGCTGGTGAGTTGACCCTGTAAAACATGATTGAGGGACTGCTGGTAAACTGACCCTCTAAAACAGTATGGTTGAGGGCCTGCTGGTGAGCTGACCCTCTAAAATATTCTGGTTGAGAGCCTGCTGGTGAGCTGACCCTGTAAAACATTATGGTAGAGGGCCTGCTGGTGAGCTGACCCTCTAAACATTATAGGTGAGGGCCTGCTGGTGAGCTGACCCTCTAAAACATTTTAGTTGAGGGCCTGCTAGTGAGCTGACACTCTAAAATATTATGGTTGAGGGCCTGCTGGTGAGCTGAACCTCTTTAAAAATTGTAGTGGAGGGAATATATACAATCTGGATGAGGAGGAGGAGGATAAATCAAGATTCAACCACTTACCCATTTTTGTGGTGGAAAAGGTGCATACGAATACACTACAGTAGACTGAGTACATTATAAACATTACATTGAAATTGCCTTTATGTTCATCATCATTTCAGCTCTCCTCTGGTGGAGTTGAGAAGTCAGGGGCAATCCAGGCCTTGTTCATTTTTATCAGAGTCAACCTGTCAGCATTGTCAGTGGACAAGCGGATACGCTTATCAGTTATAATGCCACCAGCAGCACTAAATACATGCTCAGACAAAACGCTGGCAGCAGGCAGGCCAGCACCTCCAAGGCGTAGAGCGCAAGTTTGTGCCATGTGTCCAGCTTGGACACCCAGTAATTGTTAGGCTCTGAGGGATCATTTAGGATGCTGACACGGTCTGCTATGTATTCCTTCACTATCTTCCAAAACGTTTCCCTCCTTGTAGCACTAGGCCATGCTTCAGGGTGAGGTTGCTGGTGGGGTGTCATGAAAGTGTCCCATGCCTCGGAGAGTGTTGCCCGGACTTTGTTGGAACTGCTGTGTGTTCCC
Organism: Bufotes viridis; assembly: GCA_033119425.1. NCBI lineage: Eukaryota > Metazoa > Chordata > Amphibia > Anura > Bufonidae > Bufotes > Bufotes viridis. The sequence goes on along the minus strand of CM065591.1, from coordinate 245,010,586 downwards.
CTTGTCTCTCTTCCTCGGTTGCCTAAGGAAGTGCATTGTCAGATAGAAAATTTTGGAGTAATTTCTCAACAAGTACCTTCTGGTATTGCACCATTTTAATCATCCTCTCCACCACAGAAAAGAGAGATGAGAACTTCTCTTTGTAGCAGGGGTCGAGAAGGGTGAACACCCAGTAATCCTTGTTTTCTAAAATACGTGTAACGCCAGGGTCATGGGAAAGGCAGCCCAACATGAAGTCAGCAATTTGTGCCAGAGTACCAACAGGCAAGACATTGATGTCGATATCAGGATCACTCTCCATTTCCTCCTCCTCCTCTTCTGCCCATCCAACTTGAACAAATGGAATTAAAGTTCCATGGGTACTCCTCCTCCTCTTCATGGTCCAATTTGTGCTGAGAAGACGAACTGTGGGTGGTTTGGTTATCACCCTGTGTAATGTCCTCCCCCATTTCTTCGTCTGCCACATTCAGAGCGTCCTCCATAATTGTGAGCAGAGATCGTTTGAGTAGACACAGCAGTGGGATGGTTACGCTGATAATAGCGTTATCGCCACTAACCATCTGTGTGGATTCATCAAAGTTTTTTAAAACCTCACAGAGGTCTGACATCAATGCCCACTCCTTGCTTGTGAATAGTGGCAGTTGACTCGAAAGGCAACGACCATGTTGCAGCTGGTATTGCACAAATGCCCTCTGCTTTTCACAAGGCCTGGCCAACATGTAGTACGTAAAGTTCCCGCACATGCTCAAGTCGCACAACAGTCGGTGAGCTGGAAGCCGCAAGCGCTGCTGTAGCATTGACAGACCATCTGAAGCTGTCAATGACTTGTGGAAATGGGCACACACGCTGCGCGCCTTCACTAGTAGCTCTTGCAAATTGGGGTAGGTTTTGATAAACCACTGAACCACTAAGTTTAAGATGTGGGCGAAGCATGGGATTTATGTCAGGTTGATGAGCTCCAAAGCCGCCACCAAGTTGCGGCCATTGTCGGACAACCATGCCTGTTTCTAGGTTGATTTGCGAGAGTCTCGGTCTAGTCCCTTATACCCTGCCACAGCTCTGCAGCAGTGTGTGGTATGTCCCCTGAGCATATCAGCTTCAGCACGGCCTGTTGACGCTTACCCACAGCAGTGCTATACTGATTCCCGCTAGCTACTGATGGCAGACTGCTGCTAGAGGTGGAAGTAGAGGAGGAGGCGGCTGAGAAGTGGGGGTTGGAGCCAGTAACATTGCTTCTGGTGAAGACCCTGACAGACATAGGATCAGCAATACTGGGTGTGGGTAGCACCTGTGCCATCCCAGGGTACGACTCACTGTTGGCTTCAACAACATTCACCCAGTGTGTGGTCAGGGAAATGTAGCGTCCTTGGCCACCAGCACTTGTCCATGTGTCCGTGGTGAAGTGGACCTTCCCAGTAAGTGCGTTGGTCAGGGCACGGGTGATGTTCTGGGACATATGCTGGTGTAAGGTGGGCACCGCACACTTTGAAAAATAGTGGCGGCTGGGGACTGCATACCGAGGGACGGCCGCCGACATCAGGCTGTGGAAGGCCTCAGTGTCCACAAGCCTAAATGGCAACATTTCATGGGCCAGTAATTTCGATAGTTGCACATTTAGTGCAATGGCCTGTGAGTGGGTGGGTGGGTGGGTGTATGGTTTGGTACAAACCGGATTCCAAAAAAGTTGGGACACTAAACAAATTGTGAATAAAAACTGAATGCAATGATGTGGAGATGGCAAATGTCAATATTTTATTTGTAATAGAACGTAGATGACAGATCAAACGTTTAATCCGAGTAAATGTATCATTTTAAAGGAAAAATATGTTGATTCAAAATTTCACAGTGTCAACAAATCCCAAAAAAGTTGGGACAAGTAGCAATAAGAGGCTGAAAAAAGTAAATTTGAGCATAACGAAGAGCTGGAAGACCAATTAACACTAATTAGGTCAATTGGCAACATGATTGGGTAAAAAAAGAGCTTCTCAGAGTGGCAGTGTCTCTCAGAAGCCAAGATGGGTAGAGGATCACCAATTCCCACAATGTTGCGCAGAAAGATAGTGGAGCAATATCAGAAAGGTGTTACCCAGCGAAAAATTGCAAAGACTTTGCATCTATCATCATCAACTGTGCATAACATCATCCGAAGATTCAGAGAATCTGGAACAATCTCTGTGTGTAAGGGTCAAGGCCGTAAAAGCATACTGGATGCCCGGATGATCTCCGGGCCCTTAAACGACACTGCACCACAAACAGGAATGCTTCTGTAAAGGAAATCATAGAATGGGCTCAGGAATACTTCCAGAAACCATTGTCAGTGAACACAATCCACCGTGCCATCCGCCGTTGCCAGCTGAAACTCTACAGTGCAAAGAAGAAGCCATTTCTAAGCAAGATCCACAAGCTCAGGCGTTTTCACTGGGCCAGGGATCATTTAAAATGGAGTGTGGCAAAATGGAAGACTGTTCTGTGGTCAGACGAGTCACGATTCAAAGTTCTTTTTGGAAATCTGGGACGCCATGTCATCCAGACCAAAGAGGACAAGGACAACCCAAGTTGTTATCAACGCTCAGTTCAGAAGCCTGCATCTCTGATGGTGTGGGGTTGCATGAGTGCGTGTGGCATGGGCAGCTTGCATGTCTGGAAAGGCACCATCAATGCAGAAAAATATATTCAGGTTCTAGAACAACATATGCTCCCATCCAGATGTCATCTCTTTCAGGGAAGACCCTGCATTTTTCAACAAGATAATGCCAGACCACATTCTGCATCAATCACAACATCATGGCTGCGTAGGAGGAAGATCCGGGTACTAAAATGGCCAGTCTGCAGTCCAGATCTTTCACCTATAGAGAACATTTGGCGCATCATAAAGAGGAAGGTGCAACAAAGAAGGCCCAAGACGATTGAACAGTTAGAGGCCTGTATTAGACAAGAATGGGAGAGCATTCCTATTTCTAAACTTGAGAAACTGAGGGTTCATGTGAAGGTCCAGGTGCAGGGTGAGGGGCATCCGAGTCTTCGCCTTCAACAGGGTTTTGGCTAGCAGTGCATAACACAGGGGAAGAGGAGGCAGTGGTGTGACCAGCAGACCCAGATTGTGGACCCAGGCGTTCGGCCCACTAATTAGGGTGCTTGGATGCCAAGTGGCAGATCATGCTGTTGGTGATGAGGTTGCTAGTGTTCGCGCCACGGCTCATTTTGGTACGGCACAGGTTGCAAACTACCACTCTTTTGTCATCTGCACTTTCCTCAAAAAAGCACCATACTGCGGAACACCTACCCCTTTGCAAGGTTGATTTACGCATGGGGGTGCTTGGTGTAATAGTTGAGGGCCTGTTTGGTGTGGGCCAACTTCTCCCTTTTGCAACCCCACTGCCTTTTCAAGACTGTTGCGGTGCTGCAGATCCCTCCCCCTCTGTACTGCTGTCCTTGCTCGTCTTCCCATGTTGGGTCAGTGATCTCATCATCCACCAGCTCCTCTTCCACTTTCTCACTCTGCTCATCCTCCTTCCTTGACCTAACCACAACCTCAGTAATTGACAACTGTGTCTCACCATCATCCACCTAATGAACGAATGATTGCCGTTCACCACTGTCATCTTCTTGAGACTGTGAAGGTTCAAGAGGTTGGGAATCAGGGCACAATATCTCAGCTACCTTTTCAAGTGTGCTTGGCGAGAGTACTAATGATGAAAAGAGGTCATGTGAATATCCGAGTGTGGGATCACTTGTTTGGCCAGACTAAACATGGTGGGAAGAAGGAGGATCAGAGTGAGGATTCGGTTGACCAGACTCTTGGTTACAGAGACTGGACTTAGTGGAAGAGAGGGTGGTGCTTAACTGACTAGAAGCATTATCTTCAGCAATCCAACCGACCACCTTTTTGCACTGGTCCGACTTGGACAGTGTTGTCCTGTTCCACACAGCTAAGTTGGACATGAATCTGGGTAAGGTGGATTTTTTAGTTTTTTCCGGCGCACTGGCAGCTGGCACAGTTTCATTGCGCACAGGGCCACAGCCTCTGAGTGCACCATCAGCATCATGCCCAGTTCCCAGTCTCTTAGTGCTCACCTTCTTCATATTAATGTTTTTGTCTGTAGATTTGGCGCAGAATGTTTTACTGTTCGCTAAAGACACAGTTTTCTGATGCAGGACAGTATTGGTTATAGAACACCATAGATTATGGACACTATACTAGGCCCAGATTATTGGAAGTTGTAATATAGACAGTGTTTTCAGATGCAGTTCAGTATTGGATACAAAAAACAACAGATTTTGGACACTCTACTATGCCCAGATTAATGGAAGTTGTAATATAGACAGTGTTTTCAGATGCTGTTCAGTATTGGATACAAAAACCAACAGATTTAGGACACTATACTAGGCCCAGATTAATGGAATTTGTACTACAGACAGTGTTTTATGATGCAGGACAGTACTGGTTATAGAACACCACAGATTATGGACACTATATTATGCCAGGATTATTGGAATTTGTACTACAGACAGTGTTTTATGATGCAGGACAGTATTGGTTACAAAAACCAACCGATTTAAGACACTATACTAGGCCCAGATTAATGGAATTTATTATACTGACAGTGTTTTCTGATGTAGGATAGTATTGGTTGTAGAACACCACAGATTATGGACACCATAGTAGGCCCTGATTATTGGAATTTGTAATACTGACAATGTTTTCTGATGTAGGACAGTATTGGTTGTAGAACACCACAGATTTTGGACACTATATTATGCCCAGATTATTGGAATTTGTAATACAGACAGTGTTTTATGATGCAGGACAATATTGGTTACAGAGAACACCACAGATTATGGACACTACATGTGACCCAGATTATTAAAGAGTCAGTCTGGGGATGATGTACCAATAGGTACAAAATAAAAATATCTTGCTGCTGTCAAACACACAGTAGCCCATAAAAGGACTTTGAGGGTTCTTTGAAAAGCTTTAGGTATTAAATACAGCAAATTTCTCTCCCTGCACTATCTGTCCCTTCCTTATCACGGATGTCCCTGACACTGCTGTTAAATATATTGTTGATCTAAAACACACACACACACATAGTCTTTAAAATGACTTTTGGGCCTTTGAAAAGCTTTCTCTAACTAAAATTGCTGAAATCCGCTCCCTGCTCTGTCTTTCCCTTCCTACCCAATGCTCTCCCTGTCTACGTCTGAGCCGAACATGCGTCATCAGTTGCTATATAGCACCCGATGACGTGTTATGGCCAGCCAATCACTGTAATGCCAGCAGCCAACATGGCTACTGGCATTACAGTAAGGGCAGTACTTACCTGCACCTTTATTGGCTGCTTAAAATCTGTAAAACGTACAGGGCGGAGACTCGAGCATTTAGCTCGAGCACATGCGGTACTCGGCCGAGTACCGCCATGTGCCGAGCATAGCGATGCTCGAGCCGAACAGATATTCGGCTGAGCATGCTCACTCATTACTAATTACTGACCAACTGCTGACCGAGTGAAGGCGGATGCTCAACAGACAGGATTAGTTTTTTTTGGTGGATTATTGTTCTGACTAATCAGAGGAAGGGCAAAATAATCTGTGACCTCAACACAAACTTACTGCTGACACCGTCTTCACTCTGTCAGGGGGGCTCTACTTGTATATGTATTTAATAGAACAGGTTCTGTAGAAATCTGTGTGGAATCAGCTGACGACGGTGTAAAAGGAGTGCGATCTTTCATGCTATAATCGAATCTTGGGCCTCTGCATGGTTCTTTATACCTGGTGCTAAGATTGAACTGTAAGGCGTAGTTCACACTTGAGTTATTTGGTCAGTTTTGGCCCCATGAAGTGTGCAGTGATTCTAGGAGTGACGTCTTTCATCTGCGTGTCATACTGACTCACAGTATTATTTCACTACCACAACAGACTCCCTATGCATGTTTCTACAAGGCACAGTGTTCTACACCACTATACAGGATTTCTAAAGCCAGGAAATAGCTGTTTTTAATGAGATTAGCCACAAATAAATTCAGATAGAATCAAATGTTTTTGGAAAATTCGGCGACCAGAACAAGGAAGAATTTTAAGAAATTAACTTACCTCTAACTATTTCCCTTTTGGCTATTGATTTTTGCATCTCATATTGGAAATGTTGTCTGCAGTTGGGGCATTTTAAGGTAAAGATTGCAATATCCCTTAGACTCTGCCCACGAATTTAGCCCTAGTAAAATCAAATAACGATATAGGAATGCTTGCCTAGAACCTCTATTTACATCTAACAGATTGAATATATTTTGTAGCAGTGTCCCTAAATGTGACTCTGCCAATAAAACTGAAAAGGTATGGATGAATCTGTATTACAGATAATTTGTGGTATGTTTTTATGTATTTTCTACCTTTTTGCCCAGATTTCTGCATTAGTGCAATGTTTATGTCACTCAGTCTAAGCCTATTCCCTTCATTATTCTGGAGCCTGACAGAAGATGCATCACATCTCTCGAGCAGTAAAGTTGCTGTTTAGAAAAAAGATGCATAACTGTCCCTGCTTTGACGTTAAATTCGTATATGGATTAAAAGTTATGTAGACATTTTACAATGTTTTTCAATTACATTTTATTTATTCTATCAATAGAAGAAAGGAGTGCTCAGTAAATATAACAGCACTTACTTAAGTATTTATAAAACTGCTACAAGCCGCGGATCTGAACAGTAAACACTTTGATGGATTGCTAAAATACATTTTGACAGAATAGGATTTATTGTAACTTAAAGATACTATATATTTTGAAAGTATTGCATCTAGTGAAGGAGAAATGTTCTTTTCTTTATAGTACACAGTAGAATTACATTATTATCACCACTTCTTACTTTTGACATTGGCAGTGTTTAGCTCATGAAGTCACGTGTTGTAAGCTGGCTTGGTGGATATATACAGTAAGGTGTGCGATAGGCTGTCTGCACACATATCCCTCATTGCTATCATGGCTAAAAGGGGCAATGTATTACAGTTGCAAAAAGGGTTGATTATTGACTTTCAGGCCAAGGTTGGCAGTATATCTGAAACTGTGAAGTTAGTGAACTGTTCATGAGCTACTGTGGTGAAAGTATATTGTGATTAGACAGATGGCACCATTGCGAATAAGCAACATAGAAACTGCAGAACACCATCTGCCATTGATATGAGAGGTAAACGTCGGCTACAAAGATGCATAAGGGTTGACATTTTTGCTACAGTGAACCAGAGGGTTACCAGACATGTGTCTAAAACAACCGTTCAGTAAACCCTACTGCATATGGCATGCCAAAGCAGACAGATGGTGTCTGCACCTCTGTATTGGAATTGGGCCTCCACTGATTGGAAAAGAGTTGTCTTTTCTGATGAGTCACATTTTCTGCATCATTGAACATATAGACATTGGTGTGTGAAGCGAAAAACATCAGAGAACAAACACCTCGTAACCAGTGCTAGAAAAAAACAAGCTTGTGTTGGCAGCATAATGGTTTGGGGAATGTTTTTATGGTATTTTCTGGGCCTACTCATCCTTGTGAAAGACACTCTTAACCAATTTGGGTATGAATTCAATCTTGCAAATCAAGTACACCTATACATGCTGATTGTCTTTCCTGGGGCAGATGGGAACTTTCAACAAGACACGCAACATCGCACATGACTAGAAATGTCTGACATTGGTTGGAAGAGCATGACCAGGACTTCGAAGTACTACCCTGGCCCCCTAATTCCCCAGATTTTCGCTTTATGGATGCTCTCCCAGCAGAAGTTCACCCTCTAGCAGAAGTGGAATGCACTGCAGTCAGCATAGCTCTAGATACCTGTAACAACCTACCAGGACCTTATTGAGTCACTCCCAGCCCATCTAGCTACTGTCTCTGTTGCACATGGTGGTTGATTTGGATATTATCTTGTGCTCATAATAATGTGACTCAACTGAGTATGTTTAGGAGTACACAAAATACAGCTGCATGTGACCTTTCTGTCATGTGGCCTTCTTGAAGGGATTATCAAGTTTGCATCAACATACTTTAAAATAAGTTATGAAGGTAGCTGTAATTTTGTAATGCAATTCTTTCCCTTCTGTGGCCCCATAACCACGTCAATGCAGCTCTTTCTTATTTCCTGTGATGTTATGTCCATGGAAGAGTGAAAGCAGCAACAGGGACAGTGATAAGGGGGTGTCTATGTAACTAGCTGTGTGGGAGGAGCTATAAACTAGCTGGATGTTGTTGGGGCAGTGATAGAGGAGTGTCTATGTAACTAACTGGGTGGAGGGGGGCTATAAACTAGCTGGGTGTTGTTAGGGGCAGTGATAGGGGAGTGTCTATGTAACTAGCTGGGTGGGAGGAGCTATAAACTAGCTGGGTGTTGTTAGGGGCAGTGATGGGCGGGTGTCTATGTAACTAGCTGTGTGGGAGGAGCTATAAACTAGCTGGATGTTGTTGGGGCAGTGATAGGGGAGTTTCTATGTAACTAACTGGGTGGGAGGAGCTATAAACTAGCTGGATGTTGTTGGGGCAGTCATAGGGGAGTTTCTATGTAACTAACTGGGTGGGAGGAGCTATAAACTAGCTGGGTGTTGTTAGGGACAGTGATAGAGGAGTGTCTATGTAACTAGCTGGGTGGGAGGAGCTATAAACTAGCTTGATGTGGTTAGAGGCAGTCATGAACAGTTGAATAGTGTTAGGAAAAGACAGCACTTGTCATAACACTATGCATCTAATAGAGGGCGCTGTTCTTGAGTCATGAACAGCGCCCTCTATTGGTTGCATAGCCTTATGACAAAACTATGAATCCATTAGCTGAAAAACAAGGCAGATTCTGCTCATTTGCATGTTTTTCCCATAAGCCCATGTTTATGCAAACGAGTTAACATGAAAAAACTGTAGAGAAAGGTTATTGAATATCATGTTAGGACAATATAACAATAACAATAGAAAAGATAGGTGCACTCTGCGGTCTTACTAAACCCTTATGCTGATCTTAAAATTGAGAATTAGTCAACATGTCCTACTGTGGAGGACATGTCTGAGCCCGAGCACTGCACCAAGGTTTCTCAAGTAGCTCGGGTCCTAACACTCACCTACCTGTGCCGCATGGGCAATATCAGGTGCCAGTGGGTGCATTACAGGAGTGTAAAGCACCGACTCGTAGCAAACACACCCAGTCACCTCCAGCATGTTGCAATGAGAGGAGGGAGGAGGCTGTGAGCCCCACCCAAGACTGGCTGATATGGCCCAGGCCTCACAGGTGCACCGAATTGTAGCCTGTAGATGGAAATCAGGCACATTTACCTAGGAGTTAATACACCTCCAAACAACTCAATATACAAAATGACTGAAAAAATGGCGTGGCGTTAAACTGGCAGGAAATTCTCAAACCCAAATGCAGTTGTGCATATATATACAGGGGAGCAGATCCTGCACTTGTGGCCTGTTGCTAATCGTGATCCCCAGCAAAAATGCATACAATGGAGGATGCCTGCAGCGGACCACAAGTACCACAATAGACATCCTACACAAGATGGCAGTTGTGTGGATGTGATAAACAATATAACAATAGAAAAGACAGGTGCACTCTGCGGTCTTACTAAACCCTCATGCTGATGTTAAAATTGAGAATTAGCCAACATGTCCCACTGTGGAGGACATATCTGAGCCCGAGCATAGTGCCAAGGTTTCTCAAGTAGCTCAGGTCCTAACACTCACCTACCTGTGCCGTATGGGCAATACCACGGGCCAGTGGGCACATTACAGGAGTGTAAAGGCCGACTCACAGCAAACTCCAAATATTATGTTAGGACAATTAGAAAACTTTTTGTCACCCTAATGATAATGATCTAGCTGCGCAGGTCCACTAAGCCATCAAATAACTATGAAGCAACTTTGAGGCTTACTGGCTCTCAGTCAGATGAGAGCTGGTTTTAAATGTCTCATAGTGCACAAGGCTGCCATTGTAAGGTAAACTGACTATCTGTCTCATGGATAGATTGTTGGCTTGCACATACCCGGCTTTTGGCATATAGCCTTTGTTTGATTGTCTGTTATATATAATGGGAGTCCAAGATGCATCCAAACATACTTCCCATGCTGTTTCCATGAATTTTTAACCTTTTCTTTTAGAACCAGGCATCCTCTCCTCTTCCGAGCAGAGGGTGCTTTGTTTAATGCTCAGGATTTCCATTGTGCTTAATGGCACTCGAGCACATGACGTGTTCGGCCAAATACTTGGCTGAACTGAGCATGCTCACTCAACACTAATTCTTACATGAAGTCCAAGGTAGAAAGTGGTTACTATGCAGGAGTCCATACATTTTGAAGGTAAAAAGCATTTGAGTTGCATACGTTTCTAGAATTAAAATTCCCTGCAGCCCAACCAAAAATAGATGCAATATTCCTAACACTGAAAGGAAACCTAATGTTAGGCAGTTACTAGTTATGCATTGTGTAACTTTTTAAAGTGGCCCAAAGGAGGAGCTTTATTTTAATTTTTATGCCATTAGACTAAATTACTGAATTTAACACCAATTTATTTACTGTGCAATGATGCTGTTTCTTCATCTGTGGTCTTTCCTTGTGCACTTGCAGAAGTCAAATTAGTCTCAGTATGAAATCGCTGCTGCAGACTCTTATCTGTAACACTACAGGCTAAACAATTTCGCAGCATGCCATTTAGAAATTCACCAAAATTGCAATGTTCTGCTATGTAAGTAGAAACAGTCTCATTTACTCTCTGATTAGAGCTTTATGAAACTGAAATCTTTGAATAATGGCAGAAATGAAAACAATATGCTTGAATCACTTCTGACAGTCTCCCATCAGTCTCTTTGTTTGTGAATCAGCAGACTCATCTAATGAGCAAAGTGTTAGCTAGTTGAGGATCTCAGGAACTGCTAATCTCCTTGGATGTTCATGCGCAAGAGCTTCTAAACTTTATGTTAAATAATACACAAATGAAAAAGAGATACAATAAGGCTCTCCAAATGCACAGAATGCCAAACCATGAAGTGGATGGTCAAAAGCAGGAGAAGATCACAGGGTTAGGGTGCCTTCACACACAGCAGATTGTGTTGCAGAAAATTTCTGTGACTGAAAATCACCTCTATTCATCTAAATGGGGTTGTTTTTGTGGGAAGCACATTGGTTGTGCAAGAACTATTCAGATGAATAGATCTGATCTCCTATGCCACATGTGAAATTTCCTATGCCGCAAGTGAGGGTAACTTTACTGTCCTAGCAGCTAAGAAATAAATATGAATGCCTAAGGGATCAAAATATCACCACACCTAGACAGTTGGTTGGGAAATGAGAGGTAGTCTATTTTATGTTTATATCATCTATAATATATATAAAATATATTATACCAATATAAGCTACCATTAGTGAGCATGGATGTCCAATCAATCATAGAACAGATTGACTTATGTAAATGGACATTCTCTGTCTTCTGGTACCCTGTTCAGGAGTTCTGTTGTTCTTCACTTCTTAACACACATGAAATAGTTTTCTTTTCCCTCTGGGTCTAAATGTCATCTAATCAGGTGAGGTGACCAAAGTGTTTTTTTTATTTTTTATTCCACCAACGTCTAAACATTGTCCCTGGTTCTTTCCCTCAAGCTGCTTCATTAGAATCATATTCAGAATAACACTTCCTCCTAGCTGCATCAAAAATCATGGGACTGCAGCTATCAGATATTATCCACACCTCCAGACAAGCCATGTTTCATTCTCCAACTGCATTACAAATTTACGTGATTTCAGCTCCTAACAAACTCTGATTGAAGGGTAGTTTCATGTTCCTGCCTCCCCCTGACCCACATCATGGTGTTGTGATACAGCATTGCATACTGTACTTTTTATCAGCTGTCCAGAGCTGATAAAAAGTGCTTGTATCGAATGTATTGAACAGCATATGCAAACTTCGCATATACACTATGGAGGAGATTAGTCAAAACTGCTACAAAAGGCAAATTGACTTAGCTGCCTATAGCTACCAAACAGATTAGAACTTTCCTTTTTCAGAGCTCCTTTGTAAAAGCAAAGGCAGACAATGATTGTTTGCTATGGGCAACCAAGACAGTTTTCCTTTACACCAGTTTTGATAAACAGACCTTCTGCTCGACCCTTGTCAGTGTCATCTTTGGCCACCTCATTGGATTATGTCTCTACACAGAGTGGAAAAAAGCCATGGGCAGAGTGGCCATAGATCGTGTGACTAACACCGCACCTCGCAGCCCCGCCTAACTTCAAACACGTCAAGCTCACGAGATACCGTTCCGTCACTGGTTTCCAAGATATGACATTGCGCCTTCCCTAGGAGCATGTAAGGTCAGCTCAGTACAGTTTACACAGACACCTTCTGTCCAGGGAGGCATGGAAAGTGATAGAGGGTGGTCCATGCTGCCTCAAGCGTAACTCCACACACTTACTTACAACCCTGACAAGCTGAGAGGGCCTTTTCACTGCCCCAGTGAAACAGCACCCTGTCAGCTTGGTAGACTGCCACCAGTTCCTCGTTTGATATAAGCCCGGTCCGCTAACGTACGGTGTTCATTTTAGGACATGGTCAGATATCAGAGTCAACTATCAAAATAATGCCAATGTGACACCTGACACCTGACACCTGACTCCTGACTCCTGACACCTGACACATGACTCCTGACACCTGACACATGACTCCTGACACCTGACACCTGACTCCTGACACCTGACACCTGACTCCTGACACCTGACACATGACTCCTGACACCTGACACCTGACACCTGACTCCTGACACATGACTCCTGACACCTGACTCCTGACACATGACTCCTGACACCTGACTCCTGACATGACACCTGACTCCTGACACCTGACCCCTGACTGAATTGAAGTTATGTGTGACCGCTGATATCTGACTACTGACAAAGTCAGGTGTCAGGGGTCAGCCTCACTATTAACTTTAGTTTCATCCTTCTTTTCATACACTGAAAGGCATAGATGAATAAAATGCCAAGTAAACCTTAACTGAACTTATAGCTCAGTGGTAGCACATCTGTCTTGTGATTAGTACCTTAGGGTTCAAGTCCCCTTCCAGCTCTTAAAAAAATTTACTTTTATTAAACTGTAGATATGAGGCAAATTGACGTCATGTGCGACCGCTGATATCTGACTACTGACAAAGTCAGGTGTCAGGGGTCAGTCTCACTATTAACTTTAGTTTCATCCTTCTTTTCATACACTGAAAGGCATAGATGAATAAAATGCCAAGTAAACCTTAACTGATCTTATAGCTCAGTGGTTGTTTGTATGTTTTGCGTCCAAAGACCATAGGTTCAAATCCCCTTTGCTGTCTAAACCTGACTAAAATTATGAGCTTGGAATTTTCTTTTTTTTACATTAAACAGGTGACAAGGAGTACTGTAAGTAGTCCTTTTTTTATTTTATTAAAGATTAAATAGGCAGCACCATTGTAAAGTGGGCACTAATTTAATGTACAATACAATGAAGTATTCTTATTTCTTAGGAAGGGATTTGTACAATACAATAAAGTATTCTTATTTCTTAGGAATGCTATAAGATCAGTTAAGGTTTACTTGGCATTTTATTCATCTATGCCATTCAGTGTATGAAAAGAAGGATGAAACTAAAGTTAATAGTGAGACTGACCCCTGACACCTGACTTTGTCAGCAGTCAGATATCAGCGGTCGCACATGACGTCAATTTGCCTCATATCTGCAGTTTAATAAAAGTAAATTTTTTTAAGAGCTGGAAGGGGATTTGAACTCTAAGGTTCTAATCACAAGACAGATGCGCTACCACTGAGCTATAAGTTCAGTTAAGGTTTACTTGGCATTTTATTCATCTATGCCTTTCAGTGTATGAAAAGAAGGATGAAACTAAAGTTAATAGTGAGGCTGACCCCTGACACCTGACTTTGTCAGTAGTCAGATATCAGCGGTCACACATAACTTCAATTCAGTCAGGTGTCAGGAGTCAGGAGTCAGGTGTCAGGAGTCAGGTGTCAGGTGTCAGGAGTCAGGTGTCAGGAGTCAGGTGTCAGGGGTCAGGAGTCAGGAGTCAGGTGTCAGGGGTCAGGAGTCAGGTGTCAGGTGTCAGGAGTCAGGTGTCAGGAGTCAGGTGTCAGGGGTCAGGAGTCAGGTGTCAGGAGTCAGGTGTCAGGTGTCACATTGGCATTATTTTGATAGTTGACTCTAATATCTGACCATGTCCTAAAATGAACACCGTACTAACGGGATTATATAGGGTGAGAAACTAACCCACAGTAGATTATTATTATGCCGAAACACGGACGTAGGGTTTTGCGATCGAGATCCAAGGAGAGCACAAGATTAACCACATCAGCCCCCCAAGCTTAAACACCCTTAATGACCAGGCCACTTTTTACAATTCTGCACTACACTACTTTCACTGTTTATTGCTCCGTCATACAACTTACCACCCAAATGAATTTTACCTCCTTTACTTCTCACTAATAGTGCTCTCATTGCTGTTGACATTTTTACTTTTTTTGATATTAATCAAAAATGACTGAACTTTTTGCAAAAAAATGACATTTTTCACTTTCTGTTGTAAAATTAAAAAAAAAAAAACTATATTTCTATACAAATTTTTCTCTAAATTTATTGTTCTACATGTCTTTGATAAAAAAAAATCCAATAATTGTATATTTATTGGTTTGGGTAAAAGTTATAGCGTTTACAAACTATGGTGCAAAAAAGTGAATTTCTGTATTTTGAAGCAGCTCTGACTTTCTGAGCACCTGTCATGTTTCTTGAGGTGCTAGAATAACAGTATAGTATAAATACCCCCCAAATTACACCATTTTATAAAGAAGACACCCCAAAGGATTTGCGGAGGAGCATGGTGAGTTCATGAATGATTTCATTTTTTTTCACAAGTTAGCGGAAAATGACACTTTCTGAGGAAAAAAAATAATAATAAAGTTTCCATTTCTGCTAACTTCTAAAAATCTCCCACGGACTCGCTATGCCCCTCATTGAATACCTTGGGGTGTCTAATTTCCGAACTGGGGTCATTTGTGGGGTGTGTTTACTGTTCTGGCATTTTGGGCGGGGCTAAATTGTAAGCAACCCTGTAAAACCTAAAGGTACTTGTTGGACTTTATGCCCCTTTACGCACCTAGGCTGCAAAAAAGTGGCACATATGTGGTATTGCCGTACTTAGGAGAAGTAGGGCAATGTATTTTGGGGTGTATTTTTACATATACCCATGCTGGGTGAGAGAAATATCTCTGTAAATTGTCAACTTTGTATAAAAAATTTAAAAAGTTGTCATTTACAGAGATTTCTCTCACCCAGCATGGGTATGTGTAAAAATGCAACCCAAATCACATTGCCCTACTTCTCCTGAGTACGGCGATACCACATGTGTGACACTTTTTTGCTGCCTGGGTGCGCAAAGGGGCCCAAATTCCAATGAGTACCTTTGGGCATTTTTACGCATTTAGATTCCAGACTTCTTCTCACGCTTCAGAGACCCCTAAAATGCCAGGACAGTATAAATACCCCACAAGTGACCCCATTTTAGAAAGAAGACACCCCAAGGTATTCCGTGAGGGGTATGGTGAGTTCATGTAAAATTTTATTTTTTGTCACAAGTTAGTGGAATATGAGACTTTGTAAGAAACAAAAAAAAGCCAATTTCCGCTAACTTGTGCCAAAAAAAAAATCTTCTATGAACTCGCCATGCCCCTCAAGGAATACCTTGGTGTGTCTTATTTCCAAAAAGGGGTCACATGTGGGGTATTTATACTGCCCTGGCATTTTAGGGGCCCTAAAGTGTGAGAAGAGGTCTGGAATCCAAATGTGTAAAAATGCCCTCCTAAAAGGTACTCATTGGAATTTTGGCCCCTTTGAGCATCTTGGCTACAAAAAAGTGTCACACATGTGGTATCGCCGTACTCAGGAGAAGTAGGGCAATATGTTTTGGGGTGTATTTTTACATATACCCATACTGTGTGTGAGAAATATCTCTGTAAATGACAACTTTTTATAAAATTTTATACAAAGTTGTCAATTTACAGAGATATTTCTCTCATTCGCATCAATCAATGTGGATGAAAGAATCTCTGCCAAAAAATGTGCAAAAAAAAAAAAAAGACAGGGGAAAGGACATAGGAGTGCTTGCGAAGTAAGGCTCCATTCACACATCCGCAAAAATGTCCACATCTATTCCGCAATTCTGCGGAATAGATGCGGACCCATTCAGTTTGAATGGGGCCGGCGGTGATGCGGAGAGCACACTATGTGCCCGCCGCATCAGCATTTGCGGAGCTGCGGCTGCGAACTTCCGGGTTTCGGCCCCGAAACATCCGGCGGCAGCTCCACAAAAGATAGAGCATGTCCTATTCTTGTCCGCAATTGCGGACAAGAAAAGGCATTTTCTATATAGTTCTGGCAATGTGCGGATCCGCAAAATGCGGAAAGCACATTGCCGGTGTCCGTGTTTTGCAGATCCTCGGATCCGTAAAACACATACGGACGTCTGAATGAGCCTTACAGGGGGGTGATTAGTGACAGGGGGTGATCAGGGGGTGACATGGGGTGATCAGGGGTTAATCAGTGACGGGGGTTGGATGGGGGGGGGAGGTCTGTGTGGGGATTGGTGCACTTACATATGTTTTTCTCTGGTGGTCCCAAGCAAAAGGGACCACCAGAGAAGCAGGCAGCAGGCATATCAGACGCTGTTAACAAAACAGCGTCTGATATGCGTTTTTTTTTTAACTACTACAGCCTGCCAGCGCACAATCAGCGCTGGCAGGCGGTTGTTTAACTTCCTCCCGGCGCGATCCTTTAAAGCGCGCGTGCACGCGTTCACAGGAAATCTCGCCTCTCGCAAGATGACGCGCCGATGCGTCAATGAGGAATAACCCGGCCGCCCGCAGGACGCATCCCTGCGTTAGGTGGTCGGGTAGTGGTTAAGTTTAAGCATTAAATCAAAGAAGGTGGCGCGCATCAATTAAAAAAGCATTTCCAAAATTTTATTCCCTGTCAACTATGCAGAGCAGGGGTTTATTCACGTCTAAAATTGTATAATGTCAACCCAAGAATGTAACAGAAAAATTACTGAAATTAATTAACCTGTCTACTTGGTAGAGCAGGGGTGTATGACAGAAAACAATTGTTTATTGTCACCCGAAAATGTAAAAGAAAAATTATTGAAATGTATTAAGCTGTCAACTAGGTAGAGGAGGGGTATATTACACCCAAAATTGGTTAATTTCACCAGAAAATGTAACAGATAGTTTTTTAACCACTACAGGACCGCCTAACGCACGGATGTAAGGATGCGAGACGCGAGACTTCCTGTGAACGCGTGCGCGTTCCCCCTTGTAAA
Source organism: Bufotes viridis (assembly GCA_033119425.1). Lineage (NCBI taxonomy): Eukaryota > Metazoa > Chordata > Amphibia > Anura > Bufonidae > Bufotes > Bufotes viridis. Next base: position 244,993,220 of record CM065591.1, on the reverse strand, counting down.
CCCCTTGATCACCCCATCTAGATTCCCTGATCACCCCCCTGTCATTAATCACCCCCCTTGTAAGGCTCCATTTATACGTCCATATGTGTTTTGCGGATCCGTAGATCCACGGATCCGCGGATCTGATCCACTGATCCGCGGATCCGCAGATCCTCAAAACACGGACACCGGCAATGTGCTTTCCGCATTTTGCAGATCCGCACATTGCCAGAACTATATAGAAAATGCTTTTTCTTGTCCGCAATTGCGGACAAGAATAGGACATGTTCTATATTTTTGCGGAACGGAAGTGCAGACCCGGAAGCGCGGATCCGTAATTCCAGGTCCGAGCGGGGCAAAGTCTGTCCACATAAAAATGAATGGGTCCGCAAACAGAATTGCGGACGTGTGAATGGGGCATAAGGGTCCCTTATCACCGCCAGTTAGTTAGCTACTTGTTAGGTAGTTAGCGCCCAGCCCACCGCACTCTAGTCACTGATTTTGGCAGAGATTTTTTCATCCACATTGATCAATGCGAATGAAAAAATCTGTGCAGTTCATTTTTTTTCAGCCCAGGGGCTGAACGGAAAAAAAAAATCTCATTACCCGTATGCTTATTATAAGGAGAATAGCAGAAACTCCTAATGCTGGCCATACGTGTAATGATTGCGGAGACCCTCAAATGCCAGGGCAGTACAAACACCTCATATGTGACCCCATTTTAGAAAGAAGACACCCCAAGGTATCCCGTGAGGGGTATGGTGAGTTCATGTAAAATTTTATTTTTTGTCACAAGTTGGTGGAATATGAGACTTTGTAAAAAAAATATATATATATCAATTTCCGCTAACTTGTGCCAATTTTTTTTTTTCTGTGAACTCGCCATGCCCCTCACAGAATACCTCGAGGTGTCTTCTTTCCAAAATGGGGTCACTTGTGGGGTATTTATACTGCCCTGGCATTTTAGGGGTCCTAAAGCGTGAGAATCGAAATGCCTAAAAATGCCCTGTGAAATACGAAAGGTACTCATGGGAATTTGGGCCCCTTTGCGCATCTTGGATGCAAAAAAGTGTCACACATGTGGTATCGCCGTACTCAGGAGAAGTAGGGCAATGAGTTTTGGGGTGTATTTTTATATATACCCATACTTTGTGTGAGAAATATCGCTGTAAACGACAACTTTTTAATTTTTTTTATAAAAAGTTGTCAATTTACAGAGATATTTCTCTCACCCAACATGGGTATATGTACAAATACACACCCAAAACACATTGCCCTACTTCTCCTGAGTACGGCGATACCACATGTGTGACACTTTTTTGCAGCCTGGGTGCGCAAAGGGGCCCTAATTCCAATGAATACCTTTAGGTTTTACAATGCCAGAACAGTACAAACACCCCACAAATGACCCCATTTTGGAAAGAAGACACCCCAAGGTATTCACTGAGGGGCATAGTGAGTCCATGAAAAATTGAACTTTTTGTCAAAAGTTAGCGGAAAGGGAGACTTCGTGAGAAAAAAACAATAAAAAATCAATTTCCGCTAACTTGTGCCAAAAAAAAAATCTTCTATAAATTAGCCATGCCCCTCACGGAATACCTTGGGGTGTCTTCTTTCAAAAATAGGGTCACATGTGGGGTATTTATACTGCCCTGGCATTTCAGGGGCCCTAAAGCGTGAGAAGAAAAATGCGTAAAAATGCCCTCCTAAAAGGTACTCGTTGGAATTTGGGCCCCTTTGCGCATCTTTGCTGCAAAAAAGTGTCACTCTTGTGGTATCCCCGTACTCAGGAGAAGTAGGGCAATGTGTTTTGGGGTGTATTTTTACATATACCCATGCTGGGTGAGAGAAATATCTCTGTAAATTGACAACTTTGTATAAAGAAATTTAAAAAGTTGTCGTTTACAGCGATATTTCTCACACACAGTATGGGTATATGTAAAAATACACCCCAAAACACATTGCCCTACTTCTCCTGAGTACGGCGATACCACATAAGTGACACTTTTTTCCAGCCAAGATGTGCAAAGGGGCCCTAAAACCAATGAGTACCTTTAGGATTTCACAGGGCATTTTTACGCATTTGGATTCTCACACTTTAGGGCCCTTAAAATGCCAGGGCAGTATAAATACCCCACATGTGACCCCATTTTGGAAAGAAGACACCCCAAGGTATTCCGTGAGGGGCATGACGAGTTCACAGAATTTTTTTTTTTGGCACAAGTTAGCAGAAATTGATATTTTATTTTTTGTTTTTTACAAAGTCTTATATTCCACTAACTTGTGACAAAAAATAAAATTTTACATGAACTCACCATACCCCTCACGGAATACCTTGGGGTGTCTTCTTTCTAAAATGGGGTCACATGTGGGGTATTTATACTGTCCTGGCATTTTAGGGGCCCCTAAAGCGTGAGAAGAAGTCTGGAATCCAAATGCGTAAAAATGCCCTGTGAAATCCTAAAGGTACTCATGTGGTATCGTCGTACTCAGGAGAAGTAGGGCAATGTGTTTTGGGGTGTATTTTTATATATACCCATACTTTGTGTGAGAAATATCTCTGTAAACGACAACTTTTTAAATTTTTTTATACAAAGTTGACAATTTACAGAGATATTTCTCTCAACCAACATGGGTATATGTAAAAATACACCCCAAAACACATTGCCCTACTTCTCCTGAGTACAGCGATACCACATGAGTAACACTTTTTTCCAGCCTGGGTGCGCAAAGGGGCCCAAATTCCAACGAGTACCTTTAGGTTTTACATGGCTGCTCACAATTTAGCCCCGCCCAAAATGCCAGAACAGTAAACACACCCCACAAATGACCCCAATTCGGAAAGTAGACACCGCAAGGTATTCACTGAGGGGCATAGTGAGTCCGCCTGAGATTTTTATTTTTTTTTGCCAGAAGTTAGCAGAAATGGAAACTTTATTATATATTTTTTTTTCCTCAGAAAGTGTCATTTTCTGCTAACTTGTGAAAAAAAATGAAATTATACATGAACTCACCATGCCCCTCCGCGAATACTTTGGGGTGTCTTCTTTCTAAAATGGTGTCATTTGGGGGGTATTTATACTATCCTGACATTCTAGCACCTGAAGAAACATGACAGGTGCTCAGAAAGTCAGAGCTGCTTCAAAATGCGGAAATTCACTTTTTTGCACCATAGTTTGTAAACGCTATAACTTTTACCCAAACCAATAAATATACACTTATTGGATTTTTATTTAATCAAAGACATGTAGAACAATAAATTTAGAGAAAAAAATTATATAGAAATGTAGTTTTTAAAAAAAAAATTACAACAGAAAGTGAAAAATGTCATTTTTTTTGCAAAAATGTCGTTAAATTTTTATTAATAGCAAAAAAAGTAAAAATGTCATCAGCAATGAAATACCACCAAATGAAAGCTCTATTAGTGAGAAGAAAAGGAGATAAAATTCATTTGGGTGGTAAGTTGTATGACGGAGCAATAAACGGTGAAATTAGTGTAGTGCAGAATTGTAAAAAGTGATCTGGTCATTAAGGGTGTTTAAGCTAGGGGGGCTGAGGTGGTAAAATTTATTTTACCAGTCTAATAGGTATAGCAGTGGTACTATAAACACCAAAAGTTTTGAGTTCCATATGGAGTAGGAGTTTAAGAAGGCGGTGGACGCAGCGGAGTAGGTGGAAGCTACTGGAGATAGCCAACACAGGTTTTTGGTTTTAATTTAATTTTGTAAAATTAAGGTACACTCCAAAAGAGTGTGAAATATCCAAAATACAAACATGAGCAATTGCGCTGCAGTATTAAAATGGCTGGTTAGTGCCCGTATACATGTCAATTCTGCACAAGGTATGGACAAGTCCTGAGGGATCCATGCCTGGTTCATTTTAATGAACTTGAGCTTGTCCACATTGGCTGTGGACAGGCGGATGCGCTTATCTGTGATGACGCCCCCTGCCAAGGTAAACACACATTCAGATAATACACTTGCTGCAGAGCAGGCCAGCACCTCCAAGGCGTAAAGGGCAAGCTCAGGCCATGTGCCCAATTTGGAGACCCAGAAGTTGAAGGGGGCAGACCCGTCATTCAGTACGTGTAGGCGTGTGCACACATACTGCTCCACCATGTTGGTGAAATGCTGCTTCCTGCTAAGACGTTCAATATCAGCTGGTGGTGCTGGTTGTTGTGGCGTGCTGACAAAGCTTTTCCACATGTCTGCCATGCTAACCCTTCCTTCTGAGGTGCTGGCTGTGCCCCAGCTGCGTTGGCGATCTCTTTCTCGTCCTCTGCCTTCGCCTTTTTCTTCCAATGTGCACCCACTGTCAGGTGGGAATGCCACCTGCAGCTCATCTACCAGTGTGTGCTTCTACTCGCGCATCTTACTTTCATGCTCCAGTGACGGAATTAAGGACGGTACGTTGTCCTTGTAACGGGGATACAGCAGCGTGTCCACCCAGTAATTAGCACAAATACCGCTGCAGGTTTTGTCGCCTACTCGCACCTGATGAAGGGGTTTCACTTGTGAGTGTAGCTGGCACAGATCGACCACGTCATCTCCCTGCAACAGGAGCTCCACCAGCAGCACCACGACCTAGGCCACGTCCCTTATTTGACGCTCTCCTCATATTTTCTGAATTCAGGATCTTGCCCTAAATGGGTGTTTAATTAATAGTAGGCAAGAATGACAGTATGTAAAGGGTGTATCTCACATGGCCTGAACCAGACTAGGCCTCAATTAAAGATTTCTTTGCACAAAATGGCTGTATTTCAAATGGCTATATTTCAAATGGCTATATTTCAAATGGCTGTATTTCAAATGACTGAATCAAACTCCTGTATGTATAGGGGGTATCTCACACGGTCTGAACCACTGTAGACCTGAAGTAAATATATCTTTGCACAAAATGGCTGTATTTCAAATGGCTGTATTTCAAATGCCTAATTCAAACCCCTCTATGTATAGTGGGGATCACACACTCCCTGAATCAGTGTAGGCCTGAAGTAAATATATCTTTGCACAAAAAGGCTGTATTTCAAATGCTTGATTTAAACCCTTGTATGTAAAGAGAGTAGCTCACACGGTCTGAACCACTGTAGGCCTGAAGTAAATATATCTTTGCACAAAAAGGCTGTATTTCAAATGGCTGTATTTCAAATGCCTAATTCAAACCCCTGTATGCATAGGGGCGATCACACACGCCCTGAATCAGTGTGGGCTTGAAGTAAATATATCTTTGCACTAAATGGCTGTATTTAAAATTGCTGTATTTCAAACGTCTGAATCAAACCCCTGTATGTATAGGGGGGATCTCACAGGGACTGAACCTCTGTAGGCCTGAATTCAATATTGGTGCACCAAATGGAGGTATTTAAAATCTCTGAATGTAACCCAAATGTATTAAGGGTGTCTCTCACAATGACATCTGCATCAAAGGCTGCCAACTAAATTTTTGTGCCCAAACGACTGTTTGTTTAACAACTGAATTTGACAGCAGTACATAAACCTGTAATTTCACACGTGCTGATGCTGCAAGGCCTGAAAATAGTGTTTTTCGTAAAAAAGTGTGTTTTTCTAACCCCCCAAAATGATGGGTGTATTTCTAGAATAAATTGCACACTGACTAATACAGATGTTGTAGATTGCCCAAAAAGTATTTTTTTGCTAACAGAATATGAATGCTGTATATATTAAACTTGAATTTAACACTTGCAGATCTGGAAAATACTGTTTTTTGGAAAAATTAAAGTGTGTTTTTCAAACCCCAGAAAATGATGGGTGTATTTCTAGCTTAAATTGCGCACTGACTAATACAGATGTTGTAGTTTTCCCCCAAAAAATTGTGATTTGCAATGTCCCAAAACCTCAGAAGCATAAAATGGACGCCGCCACACACCTAACTAACAGAATTCTAAAAGTTAGTATTTTTTGGTCAATGAGCTCAGGGCAGGGTAAAACGATGCTCCCACACAACTATTTCAAGGTAGATCGCTGAGTTAGATTCTCTCCTATTCTCTCCCTGAAATCACAAGCCCAGCAGCATCCTCTCCCTACACTTGTAACAGCAGAGTGACATACAGCGCTATGTGACTCAAGCTTATATAGAGCCTGGGTCACATGCTGCTCTGGCCAATCACAGCCATGCCATTAGTAGGCATGGCTGTGATGGCCTCTTGGGGCAAGTAGTATGACGCTTGTTGATTGGCTGCTGTGCAGCCTTTCTAAAAGTGCCAAGAAAGCGCCGAACACCGAATCCGAACTTTTATGGAAATGTTCCGGTTCGGGCCCGTGTCCCAAACAACCCAAAATTCAATACCAACCCGAACTATACAGTTCGGGTTCGCTCAACTCTAATTTTAATCCATTTTTTCCACTAACAAAGCAAGGGTTAACAGCCAAACAAAACTCAATATTTATTGCCCTGATTCTGTAGTTTGCAGAAACACCCGATATGTGGTTGTAAACTGCTGTATGGCCAAACGGCAGGGCTCAGAAGGAAAGGAACACCATATGGTTTTTGGAAGGCGGATTTTACTGGACTGGTTTTTAGACACCATGTCCCATTTAAAGCCTCACTGATGCACCCCTACTGTAGAAACTTCAAAAATGTAACCCCATTTTGGAAATTACGGGATAAGGTGGCAGTTTTGTTTGTACTATTTTAGGGTAAATATGATTTTTGGTTGCTCTATATTACACTTTTTTTAAGGCAAGGTAATAAAAAATACAAATTCTCAAATTTCATCTCCGTTTGCCAATAACTCTTGTGGAACACCTAAGGCTACGTTCACACGACGACAATTGTCGCGCGACAAATCGGGAACCACTACACTGCAACATTTGTAGCGCGACATTGATGTCACATTAATGTTGCGCGACAATTTTTATAATGGGAGTCTATGGTGGTGTCGCACGTGCAACATGCGACATGTTGCGACTGCGACACAACAGTCGCCAAAAATCCATCCCGGATAGATTTTTTCTGACTGTCGTGTCGCAGTTGCAGCATGTCGCATGTCGCAATGCGACACCATAGACTCCCATTATAAAAATTGTCGCGCGACAATAGTGCGACTTTTTGTTGCGCGACAATTGTCGCCATGTGAATGTAGCCTAAGGGTTTAACAAGGTTTGTATATTCAGTTTTAAATACCTTGAGGGGTGTATTTTCTGAGATGGAGTCACTTTTTTGGAGTTTCTACTCTAGGGGTGCATCGGGGGCGCTTCAAATGGGACATGGTGTCAAAAAAACACCCAGCAAAATCTGCCTTCCAAAAACCATATGGCGTTCCCTTCCTTCTATGCCCTGCCGTTTGGCCATTAAGCAGTTTACATAAGGGGTTTTTCCGCAAACTACAGAATCAGGGCAATAAATATTGAGTTTTGTTTTGCTGTTAACCCTTGCTTTGTTACTGGAAAAATGGAAAATTTGCAAACAAACAGCTGTTTTGGGACAATTTTTTTTTTTTTTTTATTTACATCGTTGATCTAACAGGTTAGATCGTTTGCTATTTCTATAGAGCAGGTTGTTACAGCCCAAATAGGACTACTTTTTGGGGGGGGTTCTGTTTCAGTTTTTCATAACAAAGCATTTTTGAAAAAAATATTTTTTAGTGTCTCCACATTCTGAAAGGCAAATATTTTTTTTTTTGGGCGACTGTCTTATGTAGGGGCTCATTTTTTTCCGGATGAAATTACGGTTTGATTGGCACTATCTTGGGGTGCATATGACATTTTGGTTGCTTGCTATTACACTTTTTTGTGATGTAAGGTGACAAAAATGGCTTTTGACACAGTATTTATATAATTATTTTTACTGTGTTCACCTGAGGGGTTAGGTCATGTGTTATTTTTATAGAACAGGTTTTTACGGACACGGTGATACCTAATATGTACACTTTTTATTTATTTATTTAAGTTTTACACATTAATATAATTTTTGAAACAAAAAAAATCATGTTTTAATGTCTCCGTAGTCTGAGGGCCATATTTTTTTTATTTTTTTGGGCGATTGTCCTACGTGGGGTATCATTTTTTGCTGGATGAGATGACGGTTTGATTGGCCCTATTTTTGGGTGCATATAACTTTTTGATCACTTGCTATTACAGTTTTTGTGATGTGAAATTTTTCTTACATCAGATGCCTCGAGGGGTTCAATGATGGGGCGGGCGCAATCGCCATTCCCCATTATTGCGCCCACTAGTTACAAAGAAATGCAGTTTGTGACAAAGTAGTTTGACACAAAGCTAAATTCTTTGCGAAATTCGGCATTAGAGATGTCGCGAACATAAAATTTTCAGTTCGCAAACGGCGAACGCAAACTTCCACAAATGTTCGCGAACCAAACTTCATTTGGCAGGCGAATTTTAAAACCCACAGGGACTCTTTCTGGCCACAATAGTGATGGGAAAGTTGTTTCAAGGGGACGAACACCTGGACTGTGGCATGCCGGAGGGGGATCCATGGCAAAACTCCCATGGAAAATAACGTAGTTGATGCAGGGTTTTGATGATGGGTTTTAATCCATAAAGGGCATAAATCACCTAACATTCCTAAATAGTTTGGAATAACGTGCTTTAAAACATCCAGTGTGTGTATACGATCATGTATGATGTTGTATCAATCAGGTAGTGTAAGGGTTACGCCCGCTTCACAGTGACAAACCAAACTCTGACAGACCAAAATCCCCGTTTAACGCACCGCAAACAACCTCAAACAGTCCATTTGCACAACCGCAAACTCCCCATTTGCACAAGGTTGGATACCAAGCTAGCCATGTCTCGTTCCTTGTCCTCACTGACGTCATTGAAGGTCTCTTCCTCCACCCAGCCACGCACAACACCAAGGGTCCCTGAAAGGTGACAACAAGCCCCCTAGGACGCCTGTTGTGGTTGGTCTTCCACCTCCTCAAAGCCACCTTCCTCCTCTGACTCCTCTTCTTCAGACTCCTCTCTCTGCGTTGCCGCAGGTCCAGCAATCGACGATGACAAGGCTGCTTCTGGTGGTGATGGTGACCACAATTCTTCCTCTTCATGCTCATCTACGGCCTGATCCAGCACTCTTCGCAGGGTGACGCTCCAGAAAAAATGCACATGGGATGAGGTCGATGATGTTGCCTTGGGTTTGACTGACCAGGTTTTTCACCTCCGCAAAAGGACGCATGAGCCTACAGCCATTGTGCATGAGCGTTCAGTAACGTGGCCAAAAAATACTCAGCTCCGCAGAGGCTGCCATCTTTTTTTTTAATTGAAAAAAACTTTGTTCTTACCAGTTTAATCTCTGTTTTGTCCCCTATCAGGGGCCGGTGTATAGAATAGATTTTAGGAACCGGGTGATGGAAAAAGATGGTTGGTCGATCCTCTTCCTTCCAATTTGGGGCACTGCGCCATGCAATGTACTGTGCCACCCTATATGAGTGGTGTGTTAAGTAGTACTATTCCTATCAGCTTAATCCCTGTTATGTCCCCTATCAGGGGACGTGTATTGAATAGATTTTAGGAACCGGGAGATGGAAAAAGACACATGCTCGGTCCGCTTCGTTTGAATTGTAGGTCACTGCGCGTGCGCCGTGCAATTTACTGTAACACCCTATATGGGTGGTGGGCAATGGGCACAGTACAGTCTGTGGGCCTGACACACACTGGCAGTCAACTTCAGTTATATTAAAGGGTAAAAATTAAATTACTTTTTTATCTGCAAGGTACTGTGCCACCCGATATGAGTGGTGGGCACTGGCAGTGGGCACAGTACAGTCCGTGGGCCTGACATTCACTGGCAGGCAACTGCAATTATATTAAAGGGTAAAAATTAAATGACTTTTTTATCTGCAAGGTACTGTGCCACTCGATATGAGTGTTGGGCACTGGCAGTGGGCACAGTACAGTCTGTGGGCCTGACACACACTGGCAGCCAACTGCAATTATATTAAAGGGTAAAAATTAAATGACTTTTTTTATCTGCAAGGTACTGTACCAACCTCTATAAATGTTGTGCACACAGTACAGTCTATGGGTCTGCGGCCTCTCACACACGGCAGGCAACTGCAATATATATATATATATAGAAAAAATTAATAAAAGCAGACTGATGTACCAGCCCTAAAAAGGGCTTTTTTGGGTGCTGCCAGGACGCTGTCCTTACAGCAGATGGCCCCTTTCAAACGAGTGAGTTTTCCGCGCGGGTGCAATGCATGACGTGAACACATAGCATCAGCACCAAATCCTGACCCATTCATTTCAATGGGTCTGTGTATATGAGCGTTTTTTTTCACGCAACACTTGTGCATTGCGTGAAAATCGCAGCATGTTCTATATTCTGGGTTTTTCACGCATCTCTAGCCACATTGAAGTGAATAGGGCTGTGTGAAAAACTCATTGCATCCGCAAGCAAGTGCGGGTGCGTTGCGTTTTTCACTGATGGTTGCTAGGAGATGTTGTTTGTAAACCTTCAGTTTTATTATCACCCGCGTAAAAAACGCATCAAAACTCATTGCACTAGTGTGGAAAAAACTGAACAACTGAACACAATTGCATCAAAACTGAATGGCTTTGCCTGTGAAATCGCACAGTTTTCACTGAACGCATCAGCAATGCATCCGGACCTAAGGCCCCATTCACACATCCGCAATTTTTGTCCGCATCCATTCCACAATTCTGCGGAATGGATGTGGACCTGTTCATTGTGAATGGGGCTAGACGTGATGTGGAGAGCACACTATGTGCTCTCCGCCTCCGCATTTGCGGAGCCGCGGCCCCAAACTTCCAGGTTTTGGCCCCGAAACATCCGGCTCCGCAAAATTCTTGTGGACAAGAATAGGCATCTCTATGGGGAGTGCCGGCATGGTGTGTTGAAGATCCGCAACACACTACGGACGTGTGAATGGGGCCTAATCCGTCCGCGCTCGTGTGAAAGACGCCGATGAGTCTTTGAGGACTGGAGTGGACACAGAACACTGGCCAAGCTAACGCTTTCACTATTAATTCAGCAGCAGCAGCACTCTCCCTGCTCTAACTAACACTGCAGCTTCAGAATGAATCTAAGATGGATGCTGTCCTTGCTTTTTTATAGGAGGTGGGAGGGTCTGAGAGGGAGGGTATGCTGATTGGCTGGAATGTGTCCGCTCACTGTGAGGTACAGGGTCAAAGTTTGCTCAATGATAAAAGTATAGGGGGCGAATCAAACATCACATCTGTTCGCCCGCCGTGGTGAACGCGAACATGCGATGTTAGCCGGGAACTGTTAGGTGGCGAAAATTTCGGGACATCTCTATTCGGCATATCAACCAAATTGAAGTTTACTCATATCTAGAAGCCACCATAACTGCTTTCTGGCTATTATAATTTGCAAATACCTTACTGTAATCATCTCCTGATGAAGCATGCATGTCAGATACTGGCGCTACAATATGGAATTTCAGGCCTACTCATAACAACGTTCATTGGCCCTTATAATAATAGATCATCAAGAAAGGACTGATTAAAATAATACCTGTCTTGCGAAAATCATTTGCATAAAGAATAAAGGTCCTGATTAGTGTTGAGCAAACAGTTCGAGCAAAGTTAGGGTTTGTACCGAATTTTGGTGTGTTCAGGACACGGACCCAGACCCTAACATTTTCTAAAAAGTTTGGTTTCGGGTCCGTTGTTCGGCGATTTCTTCCCGCTTTCTGAAGGGCTGCACAGCAGCCAATCAGCTAGCGTTTTACTTCTTGCCCTAAGAAGCCATCACAGCCATGCCTACTAATGGCATGACTGTGACTGGCCAAGTCTCTTTTTAAGCTGGAGTCACGTAGCGCCGCACGTCACACTGCTCTGATTAGTGTAGGGAGAGGACGCAGCCTCTATGAGGGCAAGATTAGGCAGGGAAAAGTCAGCAACAGCACCTAATGAAGTGATCGATCTACAGCTGTGAATGATTCAACTTCTGCTAGTTAATTGATCACTAGTTTTTAGGCTGCACAGAGCGTTTTTCTGTCACTTTTTTCTGGGGTGATCAGCGGCCATTTTGTGACTTGTGGTGCACCAGAACAAGCTGCCACCAAGGCCATCAATCCATCAATACTAGTGGTTTTTTTGCTATATCCTACATGAGGGGCTTGGCTGTGCTTATTGTCACCCCTAGAAACTCAGGATAGCAATTTCTATATATTATTAAGGGGTTAAATTCAATTGCCAAAATACCAATCAACTAAATCTGGTGTTCCAGCTTTGGCTAGCCAAGTGTAATGCTGTCTGGCAAAGGATAGATTATTTTCTGTGGTGAAATTCAATTGCCAAAATAGCAATCCCCTAAATCTGGTGTCCCAGCAGTGGCTGGCAAAGGATAATAGTGTCCGGCTAAGGATATATTTTGTTCTGGGGTGAAATTCGATTGCCAAAATAGCAACACCCTGAATCTTGTGTTCCAGCAGTTGCAGGCCTAGTTTAAATCAGTCTGTAACAGGGTTTATTTTGTTCTGTCGTGAAATTCAATTGCCAAAATAGCAATACCATAAATCAGTGGTTTCAGCTGTGGCTGGCCAAGTTTCATAGTGTCCGGCAAAGGATATATTTTGTTCTGGGGTGAAATTTAATTGCAAAAATAGCAAAACCCTGAATCTGGTGTCCCAGCAGTGGCTGGCAAAGTATAATAGTGTCCGGCAAAGGATATATTTTGTTCTGGGGTGAAATTCAATTGCCAAAATAGCAATAACCTAAATCTGATGTTCCTGCTGTTGCATACCTAGTTTATATCTGTTCGTAGCAGGGTATATTTTTTTCCAGGGTGAAATTTAATTGCCAAAATAGCAAAACCCTGAATCTGGTGTTCCAGCAGTTGCAGGCCTAGTTTAAAACTGTCCGTAACAGGGTATATTTTTTTTCTAGGGTAAAATTTAATTGTCAAAATAGCAATACCCTGAATATGGTGTTCAAGCAGTTGCAGGCCTAATTTAAATCTGTCTGTAACAGGGTATATTTTTTTCTGGGGTGAAATTCAATTGCCAAAATAGCAATACCATAAATCAGTGGTTTCAGCTGTGGCTGGCCAAGTTTCATAGTGTCCTGCAAAGGATATATTTTGTTCTGGGGTGAAATTCAATTGCCATAATAGCAATACCATAAATCAGTGGTTTCAGCTGTGGCTGGCCAAGTTTCATAGAGTTCTGCAAAGGATATATTTTGTTCTAGGGTGAAATTCAATTGTCAAAATAGCAATACCATAAATCAGTGGTTTCAGCTGTGGCTGGCCAAGTTTCATAGTGTCCGGCAAAGGATATATTTTGTTCTGGGGTGAAATTTAATAGCAAAAATAGCAAAACCCTGAATCTGGTGTCCCAGCAGTGGCTGGCAAAGTATAATAGTGTCCGGCAAAGGATATATTTTGTTCTGGGGTGAAATTCAATTGCCAAAATAGCAATAACCTAAATCTGATGTTCCTGCTGTTGCATACCTAGTTTATATCTGTTCGTAGCAGGGTATATTTTTTTCCAGGGTGAAATTTAATTGCCAAAATAGCAAAACCCTGAATCTGGTGTTCCAGCAGTTGCAGGCCTAGTTTAAAACTGTCGGTAACAGGGTATATTTTTTTTCTGGGGTAAAATTTAATTGTCAAAATAGCAATACCCTGAATATGGTGTTCAAGCAGTTGCAGGCCTAATTTAAATCTGTCTGTAACAGGGTATATTTTTTTCTGGGGTGAAATTCAATTGCCAAAATAGCAATACCATAAATCAGTGGTTTCAGCTGTGGCTGGCCAAGTTTCATAGTGTCCTGCAAAGGATATATTTTGTTCTGGGGTGAAATTCAATTGCCATAATAGCAATACCATAAATCAGTGGTTTCAGCTGTGGCTGGCCAAGTTTCATAGAGTTCTGCAAAGGATATATTTTGTTCTAGGGTGAAATTCAATTGTCAAAATAGCAATACCATAAATCAGTGGTTTCAGCTGTGGCTGGCCAAGTTTCATAGTGTCCTGCAAAGGATACATTTTGTTCTGGGGTGAAATTCAGTTGCTAAAAAAGCAATTCCCTGAATCTGGAATTCAAGCAGTTGCAGGACTAGTTTAAATCTGTCTGTAGCAGGTTATATTTTTTTCTGGGGTGAAATTCAATAGCCAAAATAGCAATACCATAAATCAGTGGTTTCAGCTGTGGCTGGCCAAGTATCATAGTGTCCTGCAAAGTATATATTTTGTTCTGTGGTGATATTCAATTGCCAAAATAGCAATACCATAAATCAGTGGTTTCAGCTGTGGCTGGCCAAGTTTCATAGTGTCCGGCAAAGGATATATTTTGTTCTGGGGTGAAATTTAATTGCCAAAATAGCAATATTCTGAATCTGGTGTTCCAGCAGTTGCAGGCCTAGTTTAAATCTGTCTGTAACAGGGTAAATTTTTTTCTGGGGTGAAATTCAATTGCCAAAATAGCAATACCATAAATCAGTGGTTTAAGCTGTGGCTGGTCAAGTTTCATAGTGTCCTGCAAAGTATATATTTTGTTCTGTGGTGATATTCAATTGCCAAAATAGCAATACCATAAATCAGTGGTTTCAGCTTTGGCTGGACAAGTTTCATAGTGTCCGGCAAAGGATATATTTTGTTCTGGGGTGAAATTCAATTGCTATAATAGCAATACCATAAATCAGTGGTTTCAGCTGTGGCTGGCCAAGTTTCATAGTGTCCTGCAAAGGATATATTTTGTTCTAGGGTGAAATTCAATTGTCAAAATAGCAATACCATAAATCAGTGGTTTCAGCTGTGGCTGGCCAAGTTTCATAGTGTCCGGCAAAGGATACATTTTGTTCTGGGGTGAAATTTAATTGCCAAAATAGCAATTCCCTGAATCTGGAATTCCAGCAGTTGCAGGCCTAGTTTAAATCTGTCTGTAATAGGGTATATTTTTTCTGGGGTGAAATTCAATTGCCAAAATAGCAATACCATAAATCAGTGGTTTCAGCTGTGGCTGGCCAAGTTTCATAGTGTCCTGCAAAGGATATATTTTGTTCTGGGGTGAAATTCAATTGCCAAAATAACAATACCATAAATCAGTGGTTTCAGCTGTGGCTGGCCAAGTTTCATAGTGTCCTGCAAAGGATATATTTTGTTCTGGGGTGAAATTCAATTGCCAAAATGGCAATACCATAAATCAGTGGTTTCAGCTGTGGCTGGCCAAGTTTCATAGTATCCTGCAAAGGATATATTTTGTTCTGGGGTGAAATTCAATTGCCATAATAGCAATACCATAAATCAGTGGTTTCAGCTGTGGCTGGCCAAGTTTCATAGTGTCCTGCAAAGGATACATTTTGTTCTAGGGTGAAATTCAATTGCCAAAATAGCAATACCCTGAATCATGGAATTTCAGCTGTTGCTGGACTAAGTTTAAATCGTGTCTGTAACAGGGTATATTTTGTTCTGGGGTGAAATTCAATTGCCAAAATAGCAATACCATAAATCAGTGGTTTCAGCTGTGGCTGGCCAAGTTTCATAGTGTCCGGCAAAGGATATATTTTGTTCTGGGGTGAAATTCAATTGGCATAATAGCAATACCATAAATCAGTGGTTTCAGCTGTGGCTGGCCAAGTTTCATAGTGTCCTGCAAAGGATATATTTTGTTCTAGGGTGAAATTCAATTGTCAAAATAGCAATACCATAAATCAGTGGTTTCAGCTGTGGCTGGCCAAGTTTCATAGTGTCCGGCAAAGGATACATTTTGTTCTGGGGTGAAATTTAATTGCCAAAATAGCAATTCCCTGAATCTGGAATTCACAGCAGTTGCAGGCCTAGTTTAAATCTGTCTGTAACAGGGTATCTTTTTTTCTGGGGTGAAATTCAATTGCCAAAATGGCAATACCATAAATCAGTGGTTTCAGCTGTGGCTGGCCAAGTTTCATAGTGTCCGGCAAAGGATACATTTTGTTCTGTGGTGAAATTCAATTGCCAAAATAGCAATTCCCTGAATCTGGTGTTCCAGCAGTTGCAGGCCTAGTTTAAATCTGTCTGTAACAGGGTATATTTTTTTAAGGGGTGAAATTCAATGCCAAAATAACAATACCATAAATCAGTGGTTTCAGCTGTGGCTGGCCAAGTTTCATATTGTCATGCAAAAGATATATTTTGTTCTGGGGTAAAATTCAATTGCCAAAATAGCAATACCATAAATCAGTGGTTTAAGCTGTGGCTGGCCGAGTTTCATAGTGTCCTGCAAAGGATATATTTTGTTCTGGGGTGAAATTCAATTGCCAAAATAGCAATACCATAAATTAGTGGATTCAGTTGTTGCTGGCCAAGTTTCATAGTGTCCGGCAAAGGATATTTTGTTCTGTGCCAAAATAGCAATACCCTGAATCTGGTGTTCCAGCTGTTGCAGGCCAAGTGTTAGTCTGTCCATAAAAGGGTATATTACACTCAAGGTGTATATACAAGTGCTGAGAGGGTCATCCTCAATAACTTCACACGCTACTGTGCATCTCCCATTGTATTTCTGTCCGCTAAAGGGTATATTACACAAAGTGTTAAAATACAATTGCTGAAGGCATAATCCTACATATTTTTTCACAGGCTACTGTGCATCTCCAAGTGTAAATCTGTCCATAAAAGGATACATTTCACCCAGGGTCAAAATACTAGCCCTACAATAGATATTCCCCTTAATCAGTGGTTACTGCTGTCCCTGTATTAATGTAAAATGGTACATAAATATATAGGCAGATAGTGTTAGGTGCCTGTAAAAAAAGGCCTGAATTTGAAATCAATACATTGGGCCAAATATCTTTTTTTCTTATTGTGGTGCTTGGTGAACGGTATCAATGAGGAAAACATTTAGTAAGGGACGCGGACGCGGTCGTGGTGGTGTTAGTGGACCCTCTGGTGCTGGGAGAGGACGTGGCTATTCTGCCACAGCCATATGTCCTAGTAAACCAACTACCTCAGGTTCCAGTACCCTCTAGAATTTAAAGCGATATTTGGTTGAGCCTAATGCCGTTCTAAGGATGGTAAGGCCTGAGCAGGTACAGGCGCTAGTCAATTGGGTGGCCGACAGTGGATCCAGCACGTTCACAACATTATCTCACACCCAGTCTTCTTCAGAAAGCGCACAGGTGGCGCCTGAAAACCAAGCCCATCAGTCTGTCACATCACCCCCATGCATATCAGGGAAACTGTCTGAGCCTCAAGTTATGCAGCAGTCTCTTATGCTGTTTGAAGACTCTGCTGGCAGGGTTTCCCAAGGGAATCCACCTAGCCCTTCCCCAGTGGTGGAAGACATAGAATGCACTGATGCACAACCACTGATGTTCCCTGATGATGAGGACATGGAATTACCCCCTCATCGGAGTCCGCACGTCTCTGATGATGACGAAACACAGGTACTAACTGCTGCGTCTTTCTGCAGTGTGCAGACCGAACAGGAGATCAGGGAGGAAGACTGTGTGGAAGACGATGCAGGGGACGATGAGGTCCTAGACCCCACATGGAATGAAGGTGATGCCACTCACTTTCATATTTCAGAGGAAGAGGCAGTGGTGAGACTGAGCCAACAGCGTAGCAAAGGAGGGAGCAGGGAGCAAAAGCAGAACAGCAGCCGCCAAGAGAGTTTGCCTGCTACTGGCCACCGCCACCAGGGACCGAGCACCCCAAAGGCAATTTCAAGGAGTTCCCTGGCATGGCACTTCTTTAAACAATGTGCTGACGACAAGACCCGAGTGGTTTGCACGCTGTGCCATCAGAGCCTGAAGCGAGGCATTAACATTCTGAACCTTAGCACAACTTGCATGACCAGGCATCTACCTGCAAAGCATGAACTGCAGTGGAGTAAGCACCTTAAAAGCAAGGAACTCACTCAGGCTCCCCCTTCTCCCTCTTCTGCTGCTGCCTCGGCCTCTTCCTCCGCCTTGGGAGCAATGTTGGCACCTGCCGCCCATCAAACAGAGGATGTGCCACCAACACCACCACCTGCATCACCAAGCATATCCACCATGTCACATGGCAGCGTTCAGCTCTACATCTCAAAAACCTTGAAGAGAAAGCCCTAACTGCACACTGGGTAATTGTAGCGGCAGCTGGGCCACAGGCGGAGAGTTCTTTGGCGCACGTCCTTCCGCCGCCAAGGATCGCAGGGCATCATTCTTTGCCTCCTGTAGCCTCCTCCTCCAACTCGGCTTCCTCCTCCTCTGCTTCCACCTGCTCATCCAGTCAGTGACACACCTTCACCACCAAGTTCAGCACAGCCCTGGGTAAAAGTCAGCAGGCCATTCTGAAACTCATATGTTTGGGGGACAGGCCCCACACCGCACAGGAGTTGTGGCGGGGTATTGAACAACAGACCGACGAGTGGTTGCTGCCGGAGGGCCTCAAGCCCGGCCTGGTGGTGTGCGATAATGGGCGAAATCTCGTCGCATCTCTTGGACTTTGCCGCTTTGACGCACATCCCTTGCCTGGCGCATGTGTTGAATTTGGTGGTGCAGAAGTTCATTCACAACTACCCCGACATGTCAGAGCTGCTGAATAAAGTGCGGGCCGTCCGTGCGCGCTTCCGGCGTTCACATCCTGCCGCTGCTCGCCTGTCTGCACTACAGCGTAACTTCGGCCTGCCCGCTCACCGCCTCATATGCGACGTGCCCACCAGGTGGAACTCCACCTTGCACATGCTGGAGAGACTGTGCGAGCAGCAGCAGGCCATAGTGGAGTTTCAGCTGCAGCACGCCTGCGTCAGTCGCACTGCGGAACAGCACTACTTCACCACCAATGATTGGGCCTCCATGCGAGACCTGTGTGCCCTGTTGCGCTGTTTCGAGTACTCCACCAACATGGCCAGTGGCGATGACACCGTTATCAGCATTACAATACCACTTCTATGTCTCCTTGAGAAAACGCTTAGGGCGATGATGAAAGAGGAGGTGGCCCAGGAGGAGGAGGATGAGGGGTCATTTTTATCACTTTCAGGCCAGTCTCATAGAAGTGGCTCAGAGGGAGGTTTTTTGCAACAGCAGAGGCCAGGTACAAATGTGGCCAGTCAGGGCCCACTACTGGAGGACGAGGAGGATGAGGAGGAGGTGGAGGAGGATGAGGATGAGGATGAAGCAGGTTCACAGCGGGGTGGCACCCGACACAGCTCAGGCCCATCACTGGTGCGTGGCTGGAGGGATACGGAGAATGATGACGATACGCCTCCCACAGAGGACAGCTTGTCCTTACCTCTGGGGAGCCTGGCACACATGAGCGACTACATGCTGCAGTGCCTGCGCAACGACAGCAGAGTTGCCCACATTTTAACGTGTGCGGACTACTGGGTTGCCACCCTGCTGGATCCCCGGTACAAAGACAATGTGCCCACCTTAGTTCCTGCACTGGAGCGTAATAGGAAGATGCGCGAGTACAAGCGCACTCTGGTAGATGTGCTCCTGAGAGCATTCCCAAATGTCACAGGGGAACAGGTGGAAGCCCAAGGCGAAGGCAGAGGAGGAGCAAGAGGTCTCCAACGCAGCTGTCTCACGGCCAGCTCCTCTGAGGGCAGGGTTAGCATGGCAGAAATGTGGAAAAGTTTTGTCTCCACGTCACAGCTAACTGCACCACCACCTGATACGGAACGTGTTAGCAGGAGGCAGCATTTCACTAACATGGTTGAACAGTACGTCTGCACACACCCCCACGTACTGACTGATGGTTCGGCCCCATTCAACTTCTGGGTCTCCAAATTGTCCATGTGGCCAGAGTTAGCATTTTATGCCTTGGAGGTGCTGACCTGCCCCGCGGCCAGCGTTTTGTCTGAACGTGTATATTTAAAAGGGCAGGGGGCATCATTACTGACAAACGCAGCCGCCTGTCCACTGCCAACGTGGACAAGCTGACGTTCATAAAAATGAACCAGGCAGGAATCACACAGGACCTGTCCCTCCCTTGTGCAAAATAGACATTTATAACTGCCTTCGCCTCAACCATGTATTCTTGTACTCTGGAGCACTTCTTTATTTTTTAACTTTACCATGATCTTGCGGTGCAACCCTAAGTAGAATGAACCTCTCCTCAATCTGGGTGCCGGGGCCTAAATAATTGAAAGTGGCCTGTTACAATGGTGGGTGACATGAAGCCTGAACCACTGCCACGCGACCTCTCCTCTGTCTGGGTGCTGGGGCCTAAATAACTGAAAGTGGCCTTCACCAGTGGTGGGTGATATGACGCATGATTCCTTGATGTGGGACATCTCTCCTCTGTCTGGGTGCTGGGGCCTAAATAACTGAAGGTGGCCTTCTCCAGTGGTGGGTGATATGACGCATGATTCTCTGCTGTGGGACCTCTCTCTTCTTTCTGGGTGCTGGGGCCTAAATAACTGAAAGTGGCCTTCTCCAGTGGTAGGTGAAATGATGCATGATTCTCTGCTGTGGGACCTCTCTTCTCTGTCTGGGTGCTGGGGCCTAAATAACTGAAAGTGGCCTTCTCCAGTGGTGGGTGATATGACGCCTTATTCCTTGCTGTGGGACCTCTCTCCTCAGTTTGGGTGATGGGGCCTAAATAACTGAAAGTGGCCTTCTCAAGTGGTAGGTGATATGACGCATGATTCCTTGCTGTGGGACATCTCTCCTCTGTCTGGGTTCTGGGGCCAAAACAACTGAAAGTGGCCTTCTCCATTGGTGGGTGATATGAGGCATGATTCTCTGCTGTGGGACCTCTCTCCTCTGTCCGGGTGCTGGGGCCTAAATAACTGAAAGTGGTCTTCTCCAGTGGTGGGTGATATGACGCATGATTCCTTGCTGTTGGACCTCTCTCCTCTTTCTGGGTGCTGGTGCTAAAATAACTGAAAGTGGCCTTCTCCAGTGGTGGGTGATATGACGCATGATTCCTTGCTGTGGGACATCTCTCCTCTGTCTGGGTGCTGGGGCCAAAATAACTGAAAGTGGCCTTCTCCAGTGGTGGGTGATATGACGCATGATTTCTTGCTGTGGGACCGCTCTCCTCTTTCTGGGTGCTGGGGCCAAAATAACTGAAAGTGGCCTTCTCCAGTGGTGGGTGATATGACGCATGATTCCTTGCTGTGGGACCTCTCTCCTCTGTCTGGGTGCTGGGGCCTAAATAACTGAAGGTGGCCTTCTCCAGTGGTGGGTGATATGACGCATGATTCCTTGCTGTTGGACCTCTCTCCTCTGTCTGGGTGCTGGGGCCAAAATAACTGAAAGTGGCCTTCTCCAGTGATGGGTGATATGACGCATGATTCCTTGCTGTGGGACATCTCTCCTCTGTCTGGGTGCTGGGGCCAATTTAACTGAAAGTCGCCTTCTCCAATGGTGGGTGATATGATTCATGATTCTCTGCTATGGGAGCTCTCTCCTCTGTCTGGGTGCTGGGGCCTAAATAACTGAAAGTGGCCTTCTCCAGTGGTGGGTGATATGACGCATGATTCTCTGCTGTGGGACCTCTCTCCTCTGTCTGGGTGCTGGGGCCTAAATAACTGAAAGTGGCCTTCTCCAGTGGTGGGTGATATGACGCATGATTCTCTGCTGTGGGACCTCTCTCCTCTTTCTGAATGCTGGGGCCTAAATAATTGAAAGTGGCCTTCTCCAGTGGTGGGTGATATGACGCATGATTCCTTGCTGTTGGACCTCTCTCCTCTGTCTGGGTGCTGGGGCCAAAATAACTGAAAGTGGCCTTCTCCAGTGGTGGGTGATAAGACGCATGATTCCTTGCTGTGGGACATCTCTCCTCTGTCTGGGTTCTGGGGCCAAAACAACTGAAAGTGGCCTTCTCCAGTGGTGGGTGATATGATGCATGATTCTCTGCTGTGGGACCTCTCTCCTCTGTCTGGGTGCTGGGGCCTAAATAATTGAAAGTGGCCTTCTCCAGTGGTGGGTGATATGACGCATGATTCTCTGCAATGGGACCTCTCTCCAATTGATATTGGGTCATTTTTATTCATTTTATTTTAATTCATTTCCTTATCCAGATTTGTTTGCAGGGCATTTAGCTACATTTTGCTGCCTTTTGCAGCCCTCTAGCCCTTTCCTGGACTATTTTACAGCCTTGTTAGTGCACAAAAGTTCGGGTCCCCATTGACTTCAATGGTTTTCGGGTTCGGGATAAAGTTCAGGTCGAGTTCGGATCCCAAACCCGAACATTTTCGTGAAGTTCGGCCGAACTTCTCAAACCGAACATCCAGGTGTTTGCTCAACTCTAGTCCTAATATGTCAAGAACGGCATGTGCTACACTGGTCATCATCGCCCCTGCACTGCTGGAGCAAGCTTTTCATTTATGATGAAGAGCAGGCCTCATCATAAATTGAAGCCTCCTTTGGCATTCAGTGCAACAGACTTGAATCCTCTCTAGCTCGTAGCTAGTGTATATTTCAGTAATCATTTACACCAGTTTCTGTCATAAATGTTAATGAATGTGCAGGGCCCTACAAATATGCTGGCCACAGTACTCAACATGGGGCTTTTAGGGTGGGTTCACATCACATTTTATGCCTCCGTTGAACGTATGCATTAGAAAGAAAAAGGATACAAAAACGTAGCACACAACGTTCTTGTATCCTACAGAATTCGGTAAAAAAAATTACAATGGTAAAAAAAAGTACTTTTTTTTCTTACAATTGAACACTATGGTGAACGAACAGATGCCACTGTATGGCATCCATTTAACATATACGTTTTTTGTATACGTTAAACCGATGGGAAAACGTGATGTCCACCCAGCCTTATATTGTGCTCATCCTGTTCTGTTTCTATTCCCCATAAGGACCTCATAACTTAGATACAGAAAACAATTGCAGACGAGACTCTAGCTGCAATTCAATCAAACATTTCTTATTTTATTAAAGGGGAGTCCACTTTTTACTATTGATGACCTATCCTCAGAACCAAAAAACAAACACTATATGCAGCAGAAAACTGATCCATGTGCAAAGACACATGCAAACACTGAAAACATGGATACATCTTAAATTGCATCACTACTATACACGCTATACATGTATGAAAATTAGAAGTTCCTTGCTCACATTTCTGATCATTTTTACAAGACAGGGATCTTTTTAATCAACAGTGTCAAACCTACATTACCAGACTGTATGCCTATTTTAACGGGGGTGATCCTGCTGACAGGTGATCTTTAAGACATCTGTCTTAGTTATTGCAAAACATCGACAGAAACAGACGTTTTTTTTAAATAAAAGAAGAAAACGATGATATGCTGAAATCAACTCTAATTAATGTCATGTCTAGTGGTAATGTCATGGAATATAAAGATGCAAATGGTTAACATTAATTTGATATACCAGCCAGATGTTTGCTCCAGGATATTTGGCCAGCAAGAGATTCTCCTGGGCTTCAAAATACTAAGCTCTGTCAAAGTTGAAATAAATGTACTTCAGTGGGTTTGTCACCGGAGACCTGCCTACAAATGAAATATCACTTTGATGCACGATCCTAACATAAATGACCTGGTAACAGAGACTAGTCAGACAGGAGGAAGACTAATGTAAATAAATATCTGTAGATAAAATAGGGGTTACCACCACTCCAGTGCAAATGTTTATTACGTTTTTTAGCAGAGGGAAAAGTAGTTTAGTATATTTATTTATTTTACGCACTTATATAGTGCTACTATATTCCGCAGAGCTTTACAGATATTAGTTTCAAGTTGTCTCCAATGGTGCTCACAATTTAAGTTCTGAAAGTATGAAAGTATGTCTTTGGAGTGTGGGAGCAAACCAAAGTACCCAGAGGAAACCCACGCAAACATGGTGAGAAAATACAAACTCCATGCAGATGTTATGCTTGGTCGGATTTGAACCTAGGACCCCAGTGTTGCAAAGCACCAGTGCTCTATTACTGTTCAAAAGTTTTAGGCAGATGTGGAAAGTGTTCACAGTTTGTTTTTATCAATAAAAATTCTAAGTGAAGGAGTAAAATAGAAATGTAAATTACGTTGATATTTGGTGTGATCATCCTTTGCCTTCAAAACAGCATCATTTCTTCTAAGTTCACTTATATAAAGTTTTTGAAGGAACTCTGCAGGGAGGTTGCTGCAAACATCAAGGAAAACTAACCACAGATCATTTGTGGATATAGGCTTGCTCAATTATAATTTGATCAGGTCCATATCATGACTTCCAGTTGTTTCACTTGTTCTTCCTTATGCTGAAGAGTAATAGGCGAATAGACAGATTATATATATATATATATATATATATATATATATATATATATATATATATATATATATATTTATATATAGTCCAGAAAAGCAGGCAGCACTCCAAAATGTAAAATTCATGTGCGTTTATTGACCCAGTGCTCCAGCAACGTTTCAATTGCTCAATGCAATCTTTATCAAGCCATGGCTTGATAAAGATTGCATTGAGCAATTGAAACGTTGCTTGAGCACTGGGTCAATAAACGCACATGAATTTTACTTTTTG
The DNA here is from genome assembly GCA_033119425.1 of Bufotes viridis. Classification (NCBI taxonomy): domain Eukaryota; kingdom Metazoa; phylum Chordata; class Amphibia; order Anura; family Bufonidae; genus Bufotes; species Bufotes viridis. The sequence continues at coordinate 244,968,867 of CM065591.1, read as the reverse complement.
GAGTGCTGCCTGCTTTTCTGGACCATTTATACTACAAAGAACCGTGTTGCGGGATCTTGTGGGATTTTGCACCCCAGTGTTTAGTGTTCTGCTTCTTACTTTCCTTATATATAGAACAAGGGCTGTCTTTAACCTCTTCCGAACCTCAAACTAATGCCAATCACTGACTTTTAGTTCTTCAGATGCCATGGTAAATCTGAGCAGTCTTTCCCTGGAGTGCTGCATAGGAGAATAATGAAGCTCCAACTGAGGGCAATGTTAAATAATTGTAGTCTATGACTGAAGCATTCAGATGATTTCATGTTCAAGTCACCTAAGGAACTTTAAAAAAGTGTAATTTTTTAAAATAAAAAATAATATAAACTTCAAATCCCCCCATCCCTATATTAAAAATAAAAATAAATAAACAATAAAAAATAAAGATCATAGGCATCACTGCATCCAAAAATGCTATTAAAGTATGAAGATATTTATCGCATGCAGTGAACATCATAAGAAAAAAAAAAAAATTACCAATTTAACGTTTATTTTGTCGCTTTACTGCCCAAAAATTGAAGAAAAAGCAATCAAAAAGTCAAACACACATACACACAATGGTATCAATAAAAGCTACAGAAAATTCTCACAAAAAATTAGCCATAACATAGCTTTGTAGACATTACAATAAAAAGTTATGGGCGATGCAAATAAAAGAAAATAATATGGTGATGAACAGAAAAAACATTATTTTTCTCAAAGTTAACTTTTTTATATATTAAAACACAAAAAAAACTACATAAATGTGGTATCACTGTAAACATTCTCACTTGCAGAATGAAAGTAGCAGGTCAGTTTTACTAAGGCCCCTTTCACACCTGCGTGATTTCCACGCGGGTGCAATGCATGAGGTGAACGCATTACACCCGCACTGAATCCGGACCCATTCATTTCTATGGGGCTATGCACATGAGCGGTGATTTTCACGCATCACTTCTGCATTGCGTGAAAATCGCAGCATTCTTTATATTGTGCGTTTTTAACGCAATGCAGGCCCCATAGAAGTGAATGGGGCTGCGGGAAAATCGCAAGCATTCGCAAGCAAGTGCGGATGCAGTGCGATTTTCCCGCAAGGTTGCTAAGAGGACTCGATCTTTATTATTTTCCTTTATAACACGGTTATAAGGGAAAATAATAGCATTCTTAATACAGAATGTTTAGTAAAATGTGGATTAAGGGGTTAAAAAAAATATATTAAATCACCTTATCCACTTGATCGCGTAGTTGCCGATCTCTTCTTTCTTTTTCAAGCATTAGCTGTCATCTAAAGGACCTGTGGTGACATCACATCACATGGTCAAATCACGTGGTCCATCACCATGGTGGTGGACCATGTGATTGGACCATGTGATGAGCTCTGTGACGTCATCACAGGTCCTTTAGCCGGCAGCTAATGCTTGAAGAAGACAGAAGAGATCGCAACTATGCGATCAAGTGGATAAGGTGAGTTATTTTTTTTTATTTTTAACCCCTCCATACTCATTTTACTAAGCATTCTGTATTGAGAATGAGATTATTTTCTCTTATAACCATGTTATAAGGGAAAATAATAAAATCTACAGAATACTCAACCCAAACCCGAACTTTAGTGATGAAGTTCGGGTCTGGGTACCAAACATGCCGATTTTTCCCACGCGCGTGCAAAACGCATTAAAACGCTTTTCACTCGCGCGCATTTTCCCGCAATGCACCCGCCTCTTACCTGGGCGTCAAACGTGACGCCCCCGTGTGAAAGAGGCCTAACAGTTGCTTTTTCACTCCTTTGTAAAAAATTCCAGCTTACCACTACATTGCATATAACATAAAATAATGCCATTAAAATGTACAACTTGTCCCATAAAAAAACAAGCGCTCATACGGCTATGTGAACTAAAAAATTAAAAAGTTATGGGTTCGGGAAGGCTGGGAATTAGAAACAAAAACACAGAAATGGAAAATCGCAGGGTACTAATTGGGGTTAACATTGGTGCTTCCCTTGAAACCACATGTGGTTCTAGGATAGGCGCAAGGATTGAATGCTAGAAATTAAACATAGAACACTTACAAGAAACTGTGATATACTAACACAATAAAGCTGAGTTTACTCTTCAGTTAATTGATCAGTTATTTCCATCAGTAATTGTAAGCCAAAACCAGGTCCGGGTCAAACACAAAGAACACTTGCAAATCAAATCATTATACCTGATCTCTGTGGAGGCTTCACTACTGGTTTTGGCTCACAATAACTTATAGAAATAACTGACCAAATAACTGAAGCGTGAACTCAGCCTTAGTTTCAAATTGTCATCTGTGGTCTTGTAAGTAGAGTAGGTGTGCTGTTTGGGGTGATCATTTTTCATGTTATCATGCATCCATAGGTTAGATTCCTTGGCAGAAGTAATTATTAAAGCAAAGCTCCATTTATAAACCAATTTCCATAAATGAACAATAAAAGTAAAAATGAAAAACATTTGTAATATATTCTATTACAGAATTTTCCAGTGTCTCCAACTATCAGATGCCTTTCACCCTGCACTGATCACTCACTCTTCTGCTGATAAAAATCCATCTTACAGAAAAAGCAGAGAGGAAATGAATTTTCAGCTTCAATTAGGGATCAGGTTATAACTGCTGCATTTTACAAAAGTGAAAAGGAGGCACATACACAAAGAGACACTTTTGTTTCAGTACATGTTCTACTGCTTCGCTCCAGTGCTGGATTCACTGCTGCACTGCTTATTGCTGCCGTATAATATCCTCCTTGCTGTTGTTTTGTGTGAAAGAGACAGAGAGGAGAAGAATCTAATCTGCAATCTGTGTGCAGTATACAGGAGACATTATAGCAGCCATTCTCCACCCATTCCAGAGCTGAGTTCAAGAAAGTTACACTTTCCAAATATTTAATGTTCCCTGTTGTCCTATTCTTCTAGTATCTAGTTTGCTTCTATATATGTAGCTTCTTATGTATGCAAGGAATACTTCCATGATGTATTTTATAATACATTTTATAATAGCTGGCAACTATAATTACAATTGAAACAAGGGAATGGAGCATCTAGGTTTTATTGCTGTGATTATTATTATAGTAGCAAACACAGAAAATCATCTTTGTTTGGAACGGTGGAGCTCAGTGGCCTAAGGCCAAGCAATTAGCTATTCTCTTTTTAAGTTGAAATCAAATGCTGCCATTGAAATGAGAATAGAAATGAATTACCGTCTCCCATCAGTGAAGGCTGAGGGAAAGAACCGCGCAGTATAAAAGCCATTTTAAATCCATTTTTGGCACCTACAGCTTAATTAAACTTGTGCCTAAGATACACACGTGGAATGAACATTGCAATAAACTATTGTACTCCTTTAATAAATTATTTAACTTTAAAGTATTTTGAGCTCTTTTCTAATTAATTGACTGGGATCACCCTGTTGTAAGGCTCTAGAAATAAGGTTAATTAAAGCAGCAGGTCTGCAATACATCAAATGGTTTATCTTAGATTCTTTTTCGTGTTTTAGTACAGCAGTTCTATTTACTTGGAAATAGGAAATTATTGATATTTATGCCAAATATGCTCCTTGTAATATGGATAATCCGTGGTTCAATTTCACTTCTGCATTTTGTGATTCTTATTGCATAAACAGGTTCCAAGAAGGAATCTAATATTGCAGATTGTGTTCTGTAGCAGGCAGACTAGCCAATTTGCATATTCTTTAGTATCATAGTTGAAAATAAAAATTGAGCATGGAATTTATCATTTGGTGTGGTTTCGGTGCCAGTTTTAAGTCTGTTTTTGCTTTGTGAGATTCCGTCAAATTCATGAAATGGCATGACACAAGTGCAAGTGCAATATGGTATACCTATGTACCTCTGTCTGTAAAAGTACACTGGGGGTTGCCTGGCATGGAGACATTTTGTGACTTTTTTAAAAGGTAAACATCATAAAATCCGAAATTCTGACTTACTATCACTCTATTTCTAAAAGAGGCAAGGCTCGCTAAATGTCACAAAATTTGACCACGTCTAAAAAATATGCACCAAATGTCACATACAAGTATCTTTTACAAAACTGGTGTAGAAGATTTGATAAATGTCCCCCATAGTGTCTAATAAATCATAGCCACATAATGATTTCATTAAAAGTTGCATACATTTGGCTAAAATAAGATATTTATAATTAGCAGAATTGCATCTTCAACTCAAATTGATAACATTTAAGATTTTTGCACTTACATGTACCTGTAGGTATCATTACTAGTGTTGAGAGAATTTAAGTGGACTTCGATTCATATTTCAGGAAAAATTTGATTCACCACAAAGCCAAATTTCCTCATGCTTTATGAAACCGAATCAGTTTTTTCTAAAATGTTGGCTGTAAAAAAAATTATACTCATCTCATATATTTGTTCGCAGACAGGCCATCCGCTCCACTCTTGATTAAAAAAAAAATGTCAAAGGACTTGCAGCGAGCATGATGACCTCACCAAGTGATCATGAACCACTCACTACAGGTCCTTTGGAGGGTTTTCTTCTATCAAGACAGGAGTGGACAGCCTCTCCGCGATCAAGTGGATGAGATGAATATAATTTCGCTCACCTCTAATTTGTACTAATACAGGTGCCATTTCAGGTTTCAAAAAAAGCTCATTTTTCTATACAGGCAAGGAGCCCCAGGACTGCAAAATAAAAGTTCAAAAACAAATAAAGAGCTAGCATAGTTAGAGATTAGCTAATTGTAAATTTGCTTATTTAGAATCCAACTTCCCCAATGGGGCTCACTAAATTCCCTATCATTATGTCTTTGGAGTGTGGGAGAAAACCCGGGTTACCCAGGGGAAATCCACGCAAACACAGGAACATACAAACTCCATGCAGATGTTGACCTTGGTTGGATTCGAACCTAGCACCTCAGCGCTGCAAGGCACCAGTGCTAACCACTGAGCCACCATGCTTGTAAATGAATCAAAATTGTCTAGAATGTTACAAAAATGTGTGCTCCGTCTGAATCTTTTGAGTGTGGCCACCATCCACCTCACAGAGGTGTCGGTGACCTTTCAAACAGCTCATCATGGGGGTCTTGGGTGTCGGACCTCCACCAATCAGATACTGATTACTTATCCTGAGGATAGGCCACCAATAGTGTTGAGCTTACCGAAGCATCCAAAGTGTAATTCAATCTGAAGTTTAGGAAGAATTAAATTCAGAACGAAACCAAATTTCCTCACACTTTGTGGTAATGAATTGTTTTTTTACAAAAATGGTAGCTACATGTGTTACAAAGTGAAAAAAGCTGGGGAACACGATATGACTCATAATGCTGATGGCCATCTCCTATGATGTAAATCGGCAATTAATGATGCACATATTTTTGTGCAATACTGGTAACTTCACATTTTAGCAGGTCAGACTACATATTAGTGATTGGTGCACTAAGTATTGTTGTGAACTTGCCTGTAGGACGTATGTATGGACAGCAGAACCTATCACACTACCTAACACCCTGCACTGGAACCTATCAGCTACACTATATCACAATCTAACCTACACTGACTATCTCCCACTAACTTTCTGTTTTATATATATATGAGCTAACTAACTATCTAATGCAATGTGACACAGTAAAGCACAGAGCACAGCAATGACACTGCTGTCTCTCAGAACTAAAAAAAAAAAAAAAAAAAAAATACTTTATAAAATGGCTGCTGGGGAGGTTCTTATATAGTAAAGGGGTAGGCAACTTTCCTATTAGTTACTAGGGATGTTGCTAAGCTCAGACAAAGACATTGCAACCTTCTTTTTGGCCCACAAGCAAGAAGAAGGGAGGGATCATGGATTCAGCGAAAAAAAAAATCTAGAATATTCGCGAATATGAATATATATTTTAAATCTTCGCGAATTCTCGAAGTGCCAATATTCGTAATTAAAATTCGGGATTAGAATATTCGCGCCCAACACTAGTGTCCACCTTGTTTAATAGATAAACAATTCTATAAGGCCTTGATTCTCAAATTGGGGTGAATAAGATGTGTAATTTAATTGTTATTGGGGTGCCTTTCTTCTTAAAAAGATAAGCAATTCTATTACACCTTGATTGTCAAATTGGGATGAATAAGCTGTCTAATGCTACTGTTTTTAAGGTGTCTACCTTGTTAAATGGATAAGCAATTCTATTACGCCTTGATTCTGAAATTGGGACAAATATGCTAGTTTTACTGTTATGGGGGTGCCCACCTTGTTTTATAGATAAGCTATTCAATTAGGCCTTGATTCTTCAAATTGGGGTGAATGCAATATGACCCATAATGCTATGCAGCCAGCCAATCTGTAGAGGGCCATCCCCTGTGAAGTCACAGCCCTGTAAAAAGCCTAATCCTGCCCAGTCTCCACCATTTCACTGTGATCTGAGCATAGAGAGAAATGTGACAAGCGCTAGGGACAGTGTTCAAGAATCTCAATATCTGAATCTATGGTTACCTGGGGGTGGCCTGCACCGTAAAAGCACCAGATTGCCTCCCAATATTAGCTCAGACAAGTTGGATATATTCCTACAAATAGTCACAGCTGATTCAGAGAAACTTGACCCTGATAGTAGTTATTATCCCAACCTTACAGCACCCGAACTGAAGGCGCTACTCAGATTAGAGCAGGATCACTCCATTATTATAAAGCCATCAGATAAGGCAATTTGGTAGTTATGAACCATTTGGTTTACAGAAAAATTTGTTTGGACCTTGTATCTAATGCTGATTGCTACAGGGTCTTGGAAAGAGATCCCACACTAGGTTTCCTGTCTGAACTGAGGAATATCCTATTGGGCGCCCTCTCTGATCATGTAATTTGTCAGGATGAGTACCTCTTCTTGTTGCCGAGTTCACCCAGATAGCTAAAAATTCATGAAGGAACATCGCCCTTAAAGGGCAGACCCATTGTATCTGAGTTGGACTCGGTTACACAGAATTGCAGTATCTATGTAGATCAAGTCCTGCAAAACTATGTTAAAGCATTGCCGTCTTTTACACGTGACACCAGGGACTTTTACGGAGGATTCAACACCTACAGGTTATCCCTGGTTTCCTCTTGGCAAGTATTGATGTGGAGTCTCTCTACAGCTCTATCCCCCACAAATTGGGGCTATATGCGGTATCTTACTAAACTCATACTAGAAGTAGCCATTGCACTTGACATAATGAGTTTGTGCTTACCCTCGTTGAGTTCGTACTTACTCATAATTACTTTAGATTTGATACTTTCTTGTACCACCAACTCAAGGAAAAGCGATGGGAAGCCCTTGTGCGCCCACGTATGCAAATCTCCGCCTGGTCTGGTGGAAAGACACTATAGTCTTTCCAGTGGAGGAGGCTTGGTGGAACTCCAAAATTACACTTTGGATGAGATATATTGATGATGTATTACTAATCTGGACAGGTACTAAGGAGTAGTTTGGCAAATTTGAGTTGGCCCTTAACATCAATTAACCACATCCCCACCGCCAAACGCAGGGATGCGTCCTGCGGGCAGCCTGGATGTTCCTCCTTGAGGTGTCGGCGCGTCATCTCGCGAGAGGCGAGATTTCCTGTGAACATGCGTGCGCGTTCACAGGATCGGGTTGGGAGGAAGTTTAACTACAGCCTACCAGCGCTGATCATGCGCTGGCAGATTGTAGATGTTAAAAAAACGCCATCTAAATTGCATATCAGATGCTGTTTTGTAAACAGTGTCTGATATGCCTGCTGCCTCCTCCTCTGGTGGTTCCTTTTGCTTGGGACAACCAGAGGACACAGGCAGCTAAAGTAAGTGCACCAATCACCACACCTCCCCCCCCATCACTGATTAACCACTGATTAACCCCTGATCACCCAATGTCACCCCCTGTCACCCCCAGCCACAGCTCCACAAATGCTGATGCGGAGAGCACATAGTGTGCTCTCCGCATCACCACCAGCCCCATTCACATTTTTGCGGACGTGTGAATGGGGCCTTATTTTGCAAGCATTTTATTATTATTTTTTTTTTTTTGCACATTTGTTGGCAGAGATTTTTTCATACACTTTGATCGATGTGAATGAAGAAATCTGTGCCGTTCATTTTCTTTTTCAGCCCAGAAGCTGAACGGAAAAAAAAAATCTCATTATCCGTATGCTAAATATGAGGAGAATAGTAGAAACTCATAATGCTGGCCATACATGTAATGATTGCGGAGACCCTCAAATGCCAGTGCAGTACAAACACCTTACATGTGACCCCATTTTAAAAATAAGACACCCCAAGGTATTCCGTGAGGGGTATGGTGAGTTTATGTAAAATTTTATTTTTTGTCACAAGTTAGTGGAATATGAGACTTTGTAAGAAAAAAAAAAAAGGACATCTCCGCTAACTTATGACAACAAATTAAATTTTACATGAACTTACCATACCTCTCACGGAATACCTTGGGGTGTCTTCTTTCTAAAATGGGATCACTTGTGGGGTATTTATACTGCCCTGGCATTTTAGTGGCCCCTAATGCGTGAGAAGTAGTTTGGAATCCAAATGCGTAAAAATGCCCTGTGAAATCCTAAAGGTACTCATTGGAATTTGGGCCCCTTTGCGCACCTAGGCTGTAAAAAAGTGTCACACATGTGGTATCGCCGTACTCTGGAGAAGTAGGGCAATGTGTTTTGGGGTGTATTTTTACATATACCCATGCTATGTGTGAGAAATATCTCTGTAAATGACAACTTTTTAAATTTTTTATCAAAGTTGACAATTTACAGAGATATTTCTCTTACCCAGCATGAGTATATGTAAAAATACACCCCGAAACACATTGCCCTACTTCTTCTGAGTACGGCGATACCACATGTGTGCAACTTTTTTGCAGCCTAGGTGCATAAAGGGGCATAAAGTCCAATGAGTACTTTTAGGCTTTACAGCGTTGCTCACAATTTAGCCCCGCCCAAAATGCCAGAACAGTAAACACACCCCACAAATGACCCCATTTAAGAAAGTAGACACCCCAAGGTATTCACTGAGGGGCATAGTGAGTCCGTGGGAGATTTTTATTTTTTTTTGCAAGAAGTTAGCAGAAATGGTAACTTTATTATTTTTTTTCCTCAGAAAGTGTCATTTTCCGCTAACTTGTGAAAAAAATGAAATCATACATGAACTCACCATGCCCCTCCGCGAATACTTTGGGGTGTCTTTTTTCTAAAATGGTGTCATTTGGGGGGTATTTATCCTATCCTGGCATTCTAGCACCTCAAGAAACATGACAGGTGCTTCAAAATGCGGAAATTCACTTTTTTGCACTATAGTTTGGAAAAGCTATAACTTTTACCCAAACCAATAAATATACACTTATTGCATTTTTTTAATCAAAAACATGTAGAACAATACATTTAGAGAAAAATTTATATAGAAATGTATTTTTTTTTAAATTACAACTGAAAGTGAAAAATTAAATTTTTTTGCACAAAATTCTGTCATTTTTTATTAATATCAAAAAAAGTAAAAATGTCAGCAACAATGAAATACCACCAAATGAAAGCTCTATTAGTGAGAAGAAAAGGAGGTAAAATTCATTAGGGTGGTAAGTTGTATGACCGAGCAATAAACCGTGAAATTAGTGTAGTGCAGAATTGTAAAAAGTGGTCTGGTCATTAAGGGTGTTTTAGCTAGGGGGGCTGAGGTGGTTAAATAGGCCTTTCTTTTACATCTGAGGTGGATTCTAATGCACTAACATTTCTAGATGTTAGGGTAAGTATTTCTGAAGGAAAACTGTCCTCATTGGGAAAACATTCAGAGAATTCTTCAGAAGGGTCCTGGAACATATCAATGATGTAGAAAATAAAAAGGACACCCCATAGAGAGACATATGCATGAGTTGCACAATGGGGATGCACATTTTCTCAAGTTTTCAGCAATAGAAGTGGTTCGCCCATTACCAAGAGGGGGTGATTGGGATAAGCGTCTTTTACAAAAAGAGACAGAGTGGATCTATCACTTTAGATCCCAAACACCAGGGGGTCTTAATGAAAAACTCACTTTTTTGTGTTTACTTTAGCTTCCTTACGTTTTTGCTTTACTGTGTTCTCGACCAATAGCGTTGGTCAGTCTATCGGCAAGGAATTTTAGCCCATTCTTGATATCAATGCTCTGTTATATATCTCGCTTATCAGGATTTATGTATTGTATATGTGCCCTTGACTTATTTTGCTGCTCATAGAGATTTGTGTGTGCTTGTTAGGAATATAGAGCTATTTTTATTAAAATGGTAGGTTAATTATGTGCGTACACTTTCTTGATTATATGCTCATATTATTTTTATCAAGAAAGGATAAGGGAGTAACAAAGTAAGAATGTTTCTCCCTCCCTAGCTAGTCTCCCCAGTGACACTTTCCCTATAGCTGATCTGCTCTGCCACACAAGAGGTTGTAGTGATATTCATTTCTATAGACATAGCAGAGCAGCTGCCTGCAACTACAAGAGCCTGTATTGCGATTTGTTTCTATAGATGTAGCAGAGCTGCTGCATGTGACTTGCTGAAGGAGTGTGTCGCTCTAGAGCAGTTTGTGTGTAATTGACTGAGGGGTGTGCCCTGCACACAGGTCCCAGATTACCCGATTAACAACATAGAGGGAGATCAGTTACCAGAGAAAGGGAGTGACATTTCCATGAGCCACTCACATGTGATGGCTTTAGTACCACCTTCATCTTTCAACTCACTGCAAATGGGGACGCTAAAAAACAAAACAAAAAATCTTTATTATGATACACTTAATTATTTAATACAAAAGGTGAGAAGGGTCTATTAATGCATTAAAATTGTTTGTGTCTACCAGTGATACACTTGAAGGTTGCATTTCACACACAGAGCACAAGCACCATATGCAACAGCTCAGCTACCCACACAACTGAGTTCAGCCCATCAGTGGTAATAGGCCAAACCTAGTACCAGTTATATTATTCTGAACTGGACCAAGGTTACTAGCCTAAAATGTCGCTCAAATGGCTGCAATGCCTAATGAAGAGAACACACTTTATTGTTATCAGTGTATAATCTATCCTTCTGCGCGTACCTCTCTTGCTGCCAGTCAGACAGCTGGAAGTCAGTCCAGCAAGCATGCTCCCTGCCTATTGAGGTACCTGTTACAAAAGTTGCCGATACTGCTCATATCTAAGTGTTTATCTGTATGCTCTAGCTCTCTTTCTGCTATGGCTTGATGCGTTTCAACAAGCTACACTGTTTCATCAGGAGACCTCAAGCATAGGTATAATATGACCTAAAGTTCAATTGTAAATAGCAACATGGCACTACCTCTCAAATGCAAAGGCAGCGCTCCGGCGTCGAGCAGTAGAGCTTTAAGGCAGCCGCCAAAATCAGAAGTATTTAAAAAAAAAAAAAAAAACTCCCACAGTAAACAAGGCCACGGCCACCCAGCAGTGGGTACAAACAAGCAGTGGAGTGCCGTTGTAATGTGGTATCTCCCTACTCCGTGCGATTTCCCTACCTGTCGTGCCGGAAGTGACGTTGTAGGCGTTCCTGGCATTTGGACGATCTGCGCATGGGCAAAAGGGCAAGGGATGGGAAAATCTCACATCGCAATTCTGGCTACACATGGGACACTGCGCATGCGCTGGAGAGCCACGGTAGGGACATATTACGGCCCAGTGCGCAAGCGCCTAGAGGAGATCAGATGGCCATTTTTTCTATTAGATGAATATATATATATATATATATATATATATATAAACAATGATGTAGGACCGCACCGCTTATACAATGAAGTATATACAGGAGTGCCAGTGGCTGTAGAGGTATCCCACTTACTTCAAGAAATGTAAAAATAGTAACTCCACGGCACATCCAAAAGTAGTGAAAAAAGATTATTTATTCACCGAGTGGTAGCGACGTTTCAGTGCTCTCCGTGGCACCTTTTTCAAGCAGTGTGAGTAAATGGTGTGACAAACAGACTTTAAATACATATGTGCATAATAAATAATTAGCAATTAACAAAATTGATGACAAGGTAAACAAAGTTTAAATATATCCAAAAAAGAGTGATCAAGTGATAATAAATACAGTAAAAATATCCAAATCATTCTTGATATACATCACAATAAGATTTATCCCTACAAATGAGATAAATTAAATACACAATCTAATATGTGACGTGAAATAGTGTTGAAGTGTCCATCAAATGGTTAAAAAATCAATTGTGCATGATTAAAAACAGCTTAAAAACAATACCAGAGATGGGGAGCGATCAATCACGGCCAGCATGGTAATGGATTCCAGCGCGTCCTGCTCTGTTGAATGCGCATGCTCCAAAAAGGTCACTACGTAGCCGACGCACCAGGTCGGCGTTGTATCAGATCACATGACCATGGTTTGTTGACGATCACCATAGTGCCCATAGTCACGTGATCGGAACCACGTCATAGCAGAGCCATAGTATCCGATCACATGATCATGGTTTGTTGACGATCACCATAGTGACCATAGTCACGTGATCGGAACCACGTAATAACAAAAACATAATGTATTCTCTATAGACAATAATAAGCAGGACCGGGATGCGGAAATGAAAAAATACAGACATCGTTTCAAATCACAAATATGTGCAGCACTAAAGAAACACTGATCATCGTGTAACCACACAAATATCAGATCAGAACGCTACTAGGTCAAAGAACCATAAAGCTATAATTCATGGAGGTTTAGTATGCCCCCTCATATTAGTCCGTCAGTCAAACCAGGAGCCATGCGTGACTATATGTGTTACAGCGATTCCTCACTGAACCCAATGTTGTCAGCGCATTTAAGGGGCACCTACCATTCTCATGGTGTGAAAACCCTGATTGGTTCCTATCGGTTGAACATATTGGGAATTTTTACATGCATCCATAATATCAATAACAGCTTCCATCCATTGTGTCAACAAAACCTTAGTTTGTGTGGGTACACCTAGACCAATGAACATGAAAATAATCACAAATAGCAAAAAATTACTGAATATTCATTGCCGCAAACCGATGTTGTCTATTATCAAAAAAATATTGAAAAGTCTACATAAAAATTTTTTTTGCAAGCCGCTGGCCTAGTTGATCTTTCCATCCATCATCTGGGTATAAACTGCAAGAGAAAAAAAACAAAGTCAATATAAAATTAATATAAAGACACACCCATAGACGTTAACAGCAGAATAAACTGAAGACACTCCAGGTGAACAGATGTTACAAAATCCATGGTTTATAGTCTATATTGAGTCCCCCTGGTTTTAGACTGTTCAATTTGGCTATCCAATGTATCTCACGTTTTTTTAAATCCAAAATTCTGTTTCCCCCCCGTCGAGATAACGGAATGTGATCAATTAACATACATTTTAAATCATTTTCTTTGTGATTGGCCTCCAAGAAATGTTTGGAGACTGGTAAATCTGCCCTTTTTTTTCTTATAGTGTATCTATGGTAATTGCATCTGGTCTTAAATTCTAAAGAGGTTTCCCCCACGTAAACAAGCCCACATGGGCACCATAGAGCATAAATTACAAAGGACGTATCACAGGTTAGATAATGGGTGATGGAATAAGTCTTGTTTGTTCCTGGGTGAACAAAAGTGTCACCCTTAACCAAATACCGACAATTGACACAATTTAAACATGGAAAGCAACCCTTCTTCTGCAAACAAAGGCGTTGCTGTCCATGTTTCTTTTGAGGCCCTATATCCGTCCGCACTATTCTATCTCTAAGATTCCTAGTGCGACGGTAGGACATCAATGGTGGTAATTTGAATTCTTCGATTTTGTTGTGTCCGCTCTTCAGAATTGACCAGTGTTTGTACACTGCATCCCTAATTCTGTAACTGTCTTCAGTATAAGTTGAAACCAACGGAATACGATTCGATGTTTTATCGGACCTAGTATGTTTTTTTGTTAGTAATTCTAACCTATTCTTGGTCTGTGTCTCATTAATATGAGAATTCAATAAGTTGACTGGGTAACCTCTCTCCTCAAATGCCTTACTCATGGCACTCGATGAGTCCTCCAGCTGATTTTCCTCACTTACTATGCGTTTTACTCGTAAGAATTGACTTAGCGGTAATGATTTCAACATCGGCCTAGGGTGGGCACTATCAAATTTTAGTAATGTGTTCCTATCTGTGTTTTTTTTATACACACTGGTTTGGATCCGACCGTTCTGAACCGAGACTGTCGTATCCAAAAAATTGATCTTACTGTGTGAATAATCAAGGGTAAACTTAATATCATCATTAATGGTATTCAAAAATGAAAAGAAATTCAGCAATTCCTCTTCCGTGCCTAACCAAATTAAGAAAATATCATCTATGTATCGCCACCACCTCATCACGTGTGTGAAGTGGGGCGACACATAGATGAAAGACTCCTCTAGGGAGGAGACCGCCATGTTGGCATACGTTGGCGCCACATTTGACCCCATGGCGGTCCCCTTCCGCTGCAGGTAAAAATGATCCCCAAATAAAAAATAATTACAGGTCAAAACTAGATGTAATAGTCGTAGGATAAAGTCTTGACATCCTGCTGACCATTTGGAGTCAGCTAACGCTCTCTCTACCACTTCCAATCCAAAATCATGATTGATCGAAGTATAGAGACTAACAATATCAAATGAGGCTAAAATAGCCCCACTTGGTATTTGTATGTCAGATAATTTTCTAAGGAAATCCGAAGTGTCTACAATATAGGAGTTGGCAGAGATTGCGAATTGTCTCAAGACCCTATCTAGAAAAATGGAAATGTTGTTCAATAAGGAGCCCCTCCCGGATACGATGGGTCTCCCGGGGGGGGTGTTCCAAATTTTTATGTATTTTGGGCAGTAGATATAACATCGGTGTTGTGGGATGGACAATAGTAAGAAACTCCTGTAGCTGTGTGTCAATTAGGCCCGCAGTGATGCCCTCAGTGAGCAGTGCATTAATTCGTCTCTCAATATCCCATCTAGGGTCTTTATTCAATTGAAGATACACTTCACTGTCTGTGAGTTGGCGCATGGCTTCCGCTATATATTGCTCTGTGTCCATGACCACAACAGCACCCCCTTATCAGCGGGTTTAATAGTGATGCTGTGGTCATGGACAAGAGCGTTCAGAGCTTTCCATTCATCCTGTGTCATATTAGGATGACGGAAATGTAAATTTGAATCATTTTTTAACTCATTCACATCCCGCAACACCGCATGTATAAACACATCTATCGTATCAGTAGACGGCGGAACAAAATCGCTCCTATGGTACAAATCAAAATCAGACAAACATAATTCAGATATCCGTGTATTTACTTTAGGAGAATGTGCTGAAAACCAGACTTTCAATTTCAGTCTCCTGAAAAATTGATATAGGTCTGCTTCTACCTGTAACCAATCTGTTGAAACATTTGGACAAAAACCCAATACCTTCGCCAGTACATCAATCTGATCAGCAGATAAAACATGTGAAGAGATATTTACCACCGTTTGAGTCTCTAATTCCTCTTTCTCTGGGGCCGTTTTCCCTTGTTTCTCTGGAACTCCGTGTCTTTTTCGCCCACCTCGCCGTGTTGGTTTCTTTGGGTAAGGTGATCTCCTAAAAAAGTATCCGGTGTAGATGATTGTTGTTCTTCCGTTGGTTTTCTCGGGAAGTTCTTTTTATAATCAATCCTGATTGGAGCGGGTTTATTGTGCATGTTATTAATCTTCCAATTATAGACAGTCCCATTGGTGTAATCAGTAGCATCACGTTGCCACTTACTTCTTTTGATCTCCTGTGTGTCCTTTCTGATTTTGTCATAAAACGGTTGTGATTTCGCAAGAATATCGGTTTGCTCCTCCGGGGAAACTAAAGAACTTAAGGTTGTTTCCAAAATGGATTTTTTCTCAAGGGAAATAGAAAGATCCTTTTGTAAAAATTCCATATTGAGCAGGATTAAGTCCAGTGCAAATTTGTTGGCTATCAGTTCATACTTCAAACGGAAATCCGGGTCATTCATATGCATTGTAGATTGTGCTTGGATACGCATCCCTCTTGGGATTCGTTGAGCTTTATAATATTCACTTAATGTTATGAGGTGTAACTCCAACGATATTATCCGTTTGGTAATGAATTCCAAATTTTTCTTTGTATCAAGTACTGTAGGGGTAGACAAAAAACCAGCATCACCCTGGAACGCATTCAAGATACGTGCGGCTTCATCTTGAGAATAAGAGTAAATACCGGTGTAGTTGCCATGTTCACGGCTCAGTTCAATAATGAAAAAGAACAAAAAGAAAAAAGGAAAAAGCGTGCTGGTCCGAGGGAAGCAATAAACAATGATGTAGGACCGCACCGCTTATACAATGAAGTATATACAGGAGTGCCAGTGGCTGTAGAGGTATCCCACTTACTTCAAGAAATGTAAAAATAGTAACTCCACGGCACATCCAAAAGTAGTGAAAAAAAGATTATTTATTCACCGAGTGGTAGCGACGTTTCAGTGCTCTCCGTGGCACCTTTTTCAAGCAGTGTGAGTAAATGGTGTGACAAACAGACTTTAAATACATATGTGCATAATAAATAATTAGCAATTAACAAAATTGATGACAAGGTAAACAAAGTTTTCTCTTGCAGTTTATACCCAGATGATGGATGGAAAGATCAACTAGGCCAGCGGCTTGCAAAAAAAAATTTTATGTTAATTTTTTATGTAGACTTTTCAATATTTTTTTGATAATAGACAACATCGGTTTGCGGCAATGAATATTCAGTAATTTTTTGCTATTTGTGATTATTTTCATGTTCATTGGTCTAGGTGTACCCACACAAACTAAGGTTTTGTTGACACAATGGATGGAAGCTGTTATTGATATTATGGATGCATGTAAAAATTCCCAATATGTTCAACCGATAGGAACCAATCGGGGTTTTCACACCATGAGAATGGTAGGTGCCCCTTAAATGCGCTGACAACATTGGGTTCAGTGAGGAATCGCTGTAACACATATAGTCACACATGGCTCCTGGTTTGACTGACGGACTAATATGAGGGGGCATACTAAACCTCCATGAATCACAGCAGTGCTTTATGGTTCTTTGACCCGATAGCGTTTTGATCTGATATTTGTGTGAGTACACAGTGACCAGTGCTCCTTTAGTGCTGCACATATTTGTGATTTGAAATGATGTCTGTATTTTTTCATTTCCGCATCCCGGTCCTGCTTATTATTGTCTATAGAGAATACATTATGTTTTTGTTATTACGTGGTTCCGATCACGTGACTATGGTCACTATGGTGATCGTCAACAAACCATGATCATGTGATCTGATACTATGTTTCTGCTATGACGTGGTTCCGATCACGTGACTATGAGCACTATGGTGATCGTCAACAAACCATGGTCATGTGATCTGATACAACGCCGACCTGGTGCGTCGGCTACGTAGTGACCTTTTTGGAGCATGCGCATTCAACAGAGCAGGACGCGCTGGAATCCATTACCATGCTGGCCGTGATTGATCGCTCCCCATCTCTGGTATTGTTTTTAAGCGGTTTTTAATCATGCACAATTGATTTTTTAACCATTTGATGGACACTTCAACACTATTTCACGTCACATATTAGATTGTGTATTTAATTTATCTCATTTGTAGGGATAAATCTTATTGTGATGTATATGTCACGGCCGGGGCGTGGGGAAAACGCCCCGCCGTGCAATTTCCACGGCTGTCGGGCCAAAAAGGGCTAAAAACAGGGAGAAGGGAACCGCGGACTAGCACGTCCCTATCGCTGGCCCTGGTCTCCTAACTGTATGGGCCGACCCCGAAGGTAGGAGGGCCCATACGACAGGAACCTGTAGCCCTGCTAATCCCTGTTTCACCCTGGATAAAACAGGGCAGAGACCACCTGCTCACCCAGGGACACGGATGAGCAGGAGTCTCCAGAGGCCCTCTGCAGCCGGGATCCTGACAGTGTGCAGCAGAACAACAGGTGAGCATAAACAACAGACTCTTACCTGCCGCACGGCAGAAGTGAAAGCGGATCCAAACCCTCCATGGATCCCATGCGGAGGTCTACTGCATGGGAACGGATCCAGGCCAGACAGCACACCGTCAGGTAGGTACCACACCCTCCGGGTGGGCAGGCCCTTCCGGAGCATCACACAGTGAATAAACCCACACATACCCAACCATACAGCTACACCAGGTGGGGATGGGGAACACAGACACACACTGAGGAAGGGAAACAGCAAAGAAAACAATAAGCATACAATATAACAAATAAGGGTGGCTCACACAGACAAACAGGTGGGAAGAGACACACTCCAGCCATGCTCCCACCATGGCTGGACAAACAACACTGACCTCAGGCTCCACACACTGATATTTAAGGAGGCCTGAGGCCACACCCACCATACAGAGCAGCCACACCTTAACCCCGTGAACGCCACACAAAACACAGTGCAAACAGGGGAAAAACCACATGCAAAAATAATCACCTGCGGCAAACCCCTCGCCGCCGGCAACTGCATGTGGAACAGAGCCACGACTCCGAACCCGGGTCGTGACAGTATATCAAGAATGATTTGGATATTTTTACTGTATTTATTATCACTTGATCACTCTTTTTTGGATATATTTAAACTTTGTTTACCTTGTCATCAATTTTGTTAATTGCTAATTATTTATTATGCACATATGTATTTAAAGTCTGTTTGTCACACCATTTACTCACACTGCTTGAAAAAGGTGCCACGGAGAGCACTGAAACGTCGCTACCACTCGGTGAATAAATAATCTTTTTTTCACTACTTTTGGATGTGCCGTGGAGTTACTATTTTTACATTTCTTGAAGTAAGTGGGATACCTCTACAGCCACTGGCACTCCTGTATATACTTCATTGTATAAGCGGTGCGGTCCTACATCATTGTTTATTGCTTCCCTCGGACCAGCACGCTTTTTCCTTTTTTCTTTTTGTTCTTTTTTTCATTATTGAACTGAGCCGTGAACATGGCAACTACACCGGGTATTTACTCTTATTCTCAAGATGAAGCCGCACGTATCTTGAATGCGTTCCAGGGTGATGCTGGTTTTTTGTCTACCCCTACAGTACTTGATACAAAGAAAAATTTGGAATTCATTACCAAACGGATAATATCGTTGGAGTTACACCTCATAACATTAAGTGAATATTATAAAGCTCAACGAATCCCAAGAGGGATGCGTATCCAAGCACAATCTACAATGCATATGAATGACCCGGATTTCCGTTTGAAGTATGAACTGATAGCCAACAAATTTGCACTGGACTTAATCCTGCTCAATATGGAATTTTTACAAAGGATCTTTCTATTTCCCTTGAGAAAAATCCATTTTGGAAACAACCTTAAGTTCTTTAGTTTCCCGGAGGAGCAAAACCGATATTCTTGCGAAATCACAACCGTTTTATGACAAAATCAGAAAGGACACACAGGAGATCAAAAGAAGTAAGTGGCAACGTGATGCTACTGATTACACCAATGGGACTGTCTATAATTGGAAGATTAATAACATGCACAATAAACCCGCTCCAATCAGGATTGATTATAAAAAGAACTTCCCGAGAAAACCAACGGAAGAACAACAATCATCTACACCGGATACTTTTTTAGGAGATCACCTTACCCAAAGAAACCAACACGGCGAGGTGGGCGAAAAAGACACGGAGTTCCAGAGAAACAAGGGAAAACGGCCCCAGAGAAAGAGGAATTAGAGACTCAAACGGTGGTAAATATCTCTTCACATGTTTTATCTGATGATCAGATTGATGTACTGGCGAAGGGATTGGGTTTTTGTCCAAATGTTTCAACAGATTGGTTACAGGTAGAAGCAGACCTATATCAATTTTTCAGGAGACTGAAATTGAAAGTCTGGTTTTCAGCACATTCTCCTAAAGTAAATACACGGATATCTGAATTATGTTTGTCTGATTTTGATTTGTACCATAGGAGCGATTTTGTTCCGCCGTCTACTGATACGATAGATGTGTTTATACATGCGGTGTTGCGGGATGTGAATGAGTTAAAAAATGATTCAAATTTACATTTCCGTCATCCTAATATGACACAGGATGAATGGAAAGCTCTGAACGCTCTTGTCCATGACCACAGCATCACTATTAAACCCGCTGATAAGGGGGGTGCTGTTGTGGTCATGGACACAGAGCAATATATAGCGGAAGCCATGCGCCAACTCACAGACAGTGAAGTGTATCTTCAATTGAATAAAGACCCTAGATGGGATATTGAGAGACGAATTAATGCACTGCTCACTGAGGGCATCACTGCGGGCCTAATTGACACACAGCTACAGGAGTTTCTTACTATTGTCCATCCCACAACACCGATGTTATATCTACTCCCCAAAATACATAAAAATCTGGAACACCCCCCCGGGAGACCCATCGTATCCGGGAGGGGTTCCTTATTGAACAATATTTCCATATTTTTAGATAGGGTCTTGAGACAATTCGCAATCTCTGCCAACTCCTATATTGTAGACACTTTGGATTTTCTTAGAAAATTATCTGACATACAAATACCAAATGGGGCTATTTTAGCCTCATTTGATATTGTCAGTCTCTATACTTCGATTATTCATGATTTTGGATTGGAAGTGGTAGAGAGAGCGTTAGCTGGCTCTAAATGGTCAGCAGGGTGTCAAGACTTTATCCTACGACTATTACATTTAGTTTTGACCTGTAATTATTTTTTATTTGGGGATCATTTTTACTTGCAGCGGAAGGGGACCGCCATGGGGTCAAATGTGGCGCCAACGTATGCCAACATGGCGGTCTCCTCCCTAGAGGAGTCTTTCATCTATGTGTCGCCCCACTTCACACACGTGATGAGGTGGTGGCGATACATAGATGATATTTTCTTAATTTGGTTAGGCACGGAAGAGGAATTGCTGAATTTCTTTTCATTTTTGAATACCATTAATGAGGATATTAAGTTTACCCTTGATTATTCACACAGTAGGGCCAATTTTTGGATCACGACGGTCGCAGTCGGATCAAAAACACGGGGCTGGGCGCGTACCAAACTTGATGCCCGCCATTGCTCAGTCATACTACACATTAAGCATGTGACAGCATGGTGCCGGCGGAAGGAAGGCAGTCGACCTAGTGCGCGCACCCTAGGCGAATAGGTTGAAATCACTAACAAAAACGTCCGCTATCTCAGTCAACTATACTAGACAGTACAAGTGGCGCATGCAGTCGAAGAAACGCAGCAAGTCAAGCCACCATCGATGTCTGTCGCTGGAACGTAGAGACATAAGCAGCAGCGCGCTATTTGAAGTAAGCGTCCATGTTTGAGTTGAGTCAGTAATCGGTGATATTTCACCAGCTGCAACCTGATCATCGCTGACTGCCACTCTGCCATGTGAAAGCTGGAAAAAGACATTGCCATGGGCTCTGCAAGAATAGAGCTACAGTCTCAATGCATTAATCAGAAAATGTTAAAAATAACATTGACGATCTGTCCATTCATGCGATGGCCCAACAGATATGAGGCTGGCCTTCAGGGGGTGTGAACTGCTAAACCATGGATGCAGCATCCACCTGGAGTATTCTGTTGCGTCATGGTGTGGCTATAGTAATTTTTGTTTTTCTCTTGTTTATACCCGGGTGATGAATCAATCAACAGGCTAGCGACTAAGAAACACATGTAGGCTTTCAGCTATTTTTGATAATGACCGCTCGATTTGCGGCAATGAATATTCTATTTGTTATTTTCATGTTCGTGACGAATGTACCCCCACACAAACTAAGTTTGTTGGCACAATGAATGAAGCGTATTAATGTATGAATACTGCTAAACTGTGAAACCGGCCGATAGTCAGACTCACGCATGGCCAAATTAGCCTTATCGCTGACAACGGCGAGTTCAGTATTGGCGCGCTATAGTCACCGCGTAATATTTGACTGAACTGCTATGACATATTACCACCATTGATGTCCCTACCGTCGCACTAGGAATCTTAGAGATAGAATAGTGCGGACCCGGATATAGAACTCAAAAGAAACATGGACAGCAACGCCTTTGTTTGCAGAAGAAGGTTGCTCAATGTTTAAGTATGTCAGTAATCGGTATTTGGTTAAGGGTGACACTTTTGTTCACCCAGGAACAAACAAGACTTACTCCATCACCCATTATCTAACCTGTGATACGTCCTTTGTAATTTATGCTCTATGGTGCCCATGTGGGCTTGTTTACGTGGGGGAAACCTCTTTAGAATTTAAGACCAGATGCAATTACCATAGATACACTATAAGAAAAAAAAAAGGGCAGATTTACCAGTCTCCAAACATTTCTTGGAGGCCAATCACAAAGAAAATGATTTAAAATGTATGTTGATTGATCACATTCCGTTATCTCGAAGTGGGGGAAACAGAATTTTGGATTTAAAAAAACGTGAGATACATTGGATAGCCAAATTGAACAGCCTAAAACCAGGGGGACTTAATGTAGACTATAAACCATGGATTTTGTAACATCTGTTCACCTGGAGTGTCTTCATTTTATTCTGCTGTCAACATCTATGGGTGTGTCTTTATATTGATTTTTTGTTTTCTCTCTTGCAGTGCATACCCAGATGATGGATGGAAAGATCAACTAGGCCAGCGGCTTGCAAAAAAAAAAATTTTTATGTAGACTTTTCAATATTTTTTTGATAATAGACAACATCGGTTTGCGGCAATGAACATTCAGAATTTTTTTTTGTTATTTGTGATTATTTTCATGTTCATTGGTCTAGGTGTACCCACACAAACTAAGGTTTTGTTGACACAATGGATGGAAGCTGTTGTTGATATTATGGATACATGTAAAATTCCCAATATGTTCAACCGATAGGAACCAATCGGGGTTTTCACACCATGAGAATGGTAGGTGCCCCTTAAATGCATTGACAATATTGGGTTCAGTGAGGAATCGCTGTAACACATATAGTCACGCATGGCTCCTGGTTTGACTGACGGACTAATATGAGGGGGCATACTAAACCTCCATGAATTACAGCAGTGCTTATGGTTCTTTGACCCGATAGCGTTTCGATCTGATATTTGTGTGAGTACACAGTGACCAGTGCTCCTTTAGTGCTGCACATATTTGTGATTTGAAATGATGTCTGTATTTTTCATTTCCGCATCCCGGTCCTGCTTATTATTGTCTATAGAGAATACATTATGTTTTTGTTATTACGTGGTTCCGATCACGTGACTATGGTCACTATGGTGATCGTCAACAAACCATGATCATGTGATCTGATACTATGTTTCTGCTATGACGCGGCTCCGATCACGTGACTATGGGCACCATGGTGATTGTCAACAACCATGGTCATGTGATCTGATACAACGCCGACCTGGTGCGTCGGCTACGTAGTGACCTCTTTATTTTGGAGTATGCGCATTCAACAGAGCAGGACGCGCTGGAATCCATTACCATGCTGGCCGTGATTGATTGCTCCCCATCTCTGGTATTGTTTTTAAGCTGTTTTTAATCATGCACAATTGATTTTTTAACCATTTGATGGACACTTCAACACTATCTTATGTCACATATTGAATTGTGTACTTAATTTATCTCATTTGTAGGGATAAATCTTATTGTGATGTATATTAAGAATGATTTGGATATCTTTATTGTATTTATTATCACTTGATCACTCCTTTTTGGATATATTTAAACTTTGTTTACCTTGTCATCAATTTTGTTAATTGCTAATTATTTATTATGCACATATGTATTTAAAGTCTGTTTGTCACACCATTTACTCACACTGCTTGAAAAAGGTGCCACGGAGAGCACTGAAACGTCGCTACTACTCGGTGAATAAATAACCTTTTCTTCACTACTTTTGGATGTGCCGTGGAGTTACTATTTTTACATTTCTTGAAGTAAGTGGGATACCTCTACAGCCACTGGCACTCCTGTATATACTTCATTGTATAAGCGATGCGGTCCTACATCGTTGTTTATATATATATATATATATATATATATATATATATATTCATCTAATAGAAAAAATGGCCATCTGCTGTCCCCTAGGCGCTTGCGCAATATATATATATATATATATATGCGCATGTAGGGTGGTCTGCCCAGACCCCCCCAATGTACTGCATAGATCGCCCCCCCATATACTGGGCAGACCACCCTATATAATGCGTATATATATATATAGGTATATATATATATATATATTCATCTAATAGAAAAAATGGCCATCTGATCTCCCCTAGGCACTTGCGCACTGGGCCGTAATATGTCCCTACCGTGGCTCTCCAGCGCATGCGCAGTGTCCCGTGTGCAGCCAGAATTGCGATGTGAGATTTTCCCATCCTTTTCCCTTTTGCACATGCGCAGATCGTCCAAACGCCAGGAACGCCTACAACGTCACTTGCCGCGCGACAGGTAGGGAAATCGCACGAAGTAGGGAGATACCACGTTACACCGTATATCATCACCAACATATCTACCAACCCTAAATACATACTGATTCTCCACGTGTCGGTGACATTAAAATGAAATATAATACATTGTGCATAAAAACAGGGATGCATTATGTGGAGTACCAGTTTGATTAAAAGCACCTAAGTTGGAACAATCCGTAGGGGATAAAGGGTACCCATAATATTTGGAATTCAACTATTGTACGAGCGGATATCCAGTTGTCAGGGATCAACCCTAAATATATGTCATTGGTCCACCCATGATCCATTAAGTACTAGGGGACTACAGTAGATAAAATAATTAACTCAAGTTAGGAAGACACAATCCCCAGCAACGCATCCTTTACTCACAGGAAGCACACAAAGAAGATGTGATCATTTAGGCCATCAGGACGCACAGTTTTCAGTCGAAAAATCCACTGTGCACTCCGCACAGCGCATCATCTGTTGGTATGCACAATGTATTATTTCTCAATTTAACGTCACTGACCCGTGGAAGTGTGATTATCTTAGCCCCTTGGGGATCAGGATCTAATGATAAGATCAGTATATATTTAGGGTTAGTTGATATGTTCTTGATGATTTACTGTGGGATACATAGGATAATGTAGTTGGGTAGCCCGTGATTTTCATTTCCTCCTTTTTGACGTGATACTTTAAGCCCGTAATTAGACTCATCGGTTCGTTATAGATACCCAGACATGTCAAGATATCGCAAGGGATAATATTTATAAGGCAAAGTTAGCGGGTCCACATATTTGATAAGAGCATAATCACAATGTGCACTGATGAAGGTGAGATGCTAATAATGTGTGTACCCTGCATTCTCACTGCATTAATATTTACCCTTCCAGCCTGTGTTTGGTAAGGAGCGCCTAGATAGGATCGGAGAGGGTTTCCAATCCCTGGGTTAATTACCACAGCCCATCTTCCTGGTGGGATTCTCTATCTAACAGTATATAATGATGTGCTAATTGCAAATAGTGTATTGTTATGGCTACGGTTTAGTATGACATTGTATTTCTTATAGACAGGTTTGGCCACATGAGTCCCGTTGTTGCTTTTGCTTAACAGCCTTTAATAATTTCCACCTTTAGTCCCTGTGTTTGTATGTACGGAATTGTCCCATCATGGGTTCCTCCACCTGAGTGACAGCAGTGGCTTGGATGTAGAGCGCTTACCAATCTGGTGCTCCACTGCTTGTTTGTACCCACTGCTTGGTGGACGTGGTCTTGTTTATTGTGGGAGTTTTTGTTTTGTTTAAATACTTCCGATTTTGGCTGCCGCCTTACGGGCCGCCATCAGGGGGGTACAGCCAATACCCCAGTAAGGGGCCTGGACCCAGGAGGGGGCCCGGTCGGTCCTGAGCTTTTTTTTTTCACCAGGAAGACTGCGTGTGGGCCGAGTACGAGGAGTCATCCGGGAGGAGGGGCCGGAGCTACAGAGTGGACTGGGGGGCAGGGAGGCAATTTCCCCCCAGGCCGCTTTAAATAATGTAAAAAAAAAAACGGCCACTTTGCCTAGCGCTGTACCTTTAAGGGAAAAAAAAAATTCTTTCTTCAGCAGACGCACCACGCTCTGCACGTCTGCTGAGCCCATCCCCTCTTCCCCTGACATACAGCCTCCTGTCTCTCTTATGCCTCGTCCTTGGCCCCGCCTCCTCACAGAGTCGGGGAAGAGAGTGCTG
Source organism: Bufotes viridis (assembly GCA_033119425.1). NCBI lineage: Eukaryota > Metazoa > Chordata > Amphibia > Anura > Bufonidae > Bufotes > Bufotes viridis. The sequence continues at coordinate 244,942,704 of CM065591.1, read as the reverse complement.
GGGAGCACTGAGAGACTTGCAGAAGGACAGCCGGGTCCCAGGAAAATGACCCGATCATTGCCTCCTGCAGTCCTCCTTCTGACAAGTGAGTTCTTGTGTGACACTCAGTGCCGCTCCTGCTGTCCTCCCCTCCCCCCTGCAGAATTTTTTTCTCTCCAGTTGTTTAAAGTTTAACCCCTTCAGGCTCAGACATGTCACAGTGACTTAGCTTCTTCAATTAGCCAAGTATTGAGTCTCAGCCAGCACCACCATGATGTCCCATTTACTTATAATTAGGACACGCTGTAAGATTTAGGGCTCTTTCACACTTGCGCTTTTGCTTTCCGTCCTAGAGTTCTGTCCTCGGGGCTCTAGGACGGAAAGAAACTGATCAGAATTATCCTAATGCATTCTGAATGGAGAGAAATCCGTTCAGGATGCATCAGGATGTCTTCCGTTCAGGAACGGAACGTTTTTTGGACGTTGACAAAACCGTAGCATGCTGCGGATTTGACTCCGTCCAAAAATCTGGAAGACATGCCGTAACGCCAGATCTGGAATTAATGCCCATTGAAGTGCATTAATCCGGATCCAGCATTAAGTTAAACGTCGTTTCGGCGCATCGCCGGATCCGACGTTTAGCTTTTGTGAATGGTTACCATGGCAGCCAGGACGCTAAAGTCCCGGCTGCCATAATAAAGTGTAGTGGGGAGGCAGGGGAGCAGATACTTATCGTCCGTGCGGCTCCCGAGTCCCAGAGCACTCCACAATGACGTCAGAGCGCCCCATGAGCATTGATCACATGATCGCATGGATCATGTGATCCATGCGCGTGGGGCGCTCTGATGTCATTGTGGAGAGCCCCGGGAGCCGCACGGACTGTAAGTATACTGCTCCCTTGGCTCCCAACTACTTACTATGGCAACCAGGACTTTAGTAGCGTCCTGGCTGCCATAGTAACACTGAAAGCATTTTGAAGACTGATCAGTCTTCGGAAGTGCAAACCGGATCCTCACAACGCAAGTGTGAAAGAGGCCTAAGCATGGAGAAATCATACTCGTCCATTCTAAATCCTTAGAGCGTGTCCTTAGTAGGTGGTGTCAGTAGCTACTGTCACTCAGCGCTTCTGTCACCACCAAGTGTCACTTATGACCCACCTTTAGGGTCTAGTCACACGACTAAGGCCTCTTGCGCACGAATGTGTGTTGCCCGGGCCTGTATTGTGGCCCGAAAATAGCGCTTCTGCAATACACTAGCAGCAGCCCGTGTGCACTCTGCATCAGGGATGTGAACCCATTCACTTGAATGGGTCCGCAATCACGGAGATGCGGAATAGAAGCACAGATCGGAACTCCACATAACCACTATGGAGCGCTTCCATGGAGTTTCTGTCCGTGCCTCTGTTCCGCAAAAATATAGAACATGTTCTATTTTTTTGCGGAACAGATGGATCATGGACCGATTCAAGTTGCATGCGTCTGGATCCATCCTGGCTGCTGCAGAGACGTTTTCCATGCATTGGGAACCACAAATTGTGGTCCCTAATGCACGGAACAGAACCAAAACATTCATGTGCAAGAGGCCTAATTCTGAGTCAGTTCTGCAATTTTGCAGAATGTGTTTGCGGACCCATTAATTTCAATTGGGCTGCAAAAGATGCGGACTGCAACAGTTGTCAGTGTTTCCTGCACAGAGAGAGAAAAAAGACCCGTATAAAAAGGATCAATAGGAGCTGTCACTGGGCTTTCCCAATGTCCCGCTGCCGGCATGGCCCAGCTTATGATAAGCCATGCAGGCAGTGCTGTGCCCCACTCACTATGCGGTGCGGAGACAATGGATGGAGCGGACTGTGGCAGACACCCAAGTGCAATGATGGGGAACGATGATGACACTAAACCTTGTAATTGTGGTCGGGTGTCTGGAACACAGCACACAGTAATGCCTTATTCACACAGCCCTCATTAACACATCAGTGTTTGGTCAGTGATTTCCATCAGTAATTGTGAGCCAAAACCAGGAGTGCCTCTAACCACAGAACAGGAGCAGATCTTTCCCTTATACCTTTTGTCTGTGTAGCATTCACTTCTGGCTTTGGCTCACAATCACTGATGGAAATCACTGACGGACGTGTAAATTAGGCGATTTTTTTATATCATAATTGAGTATGTATTTAAATTTGGTGACTAAAATTTTTATTTGGCTCCTAAATTTTTCAGTTTAGGAGCCAACAGCTCCTAGGTAATTTTTTTTGTCTGAAGCCCTAGGTGTGCGGCGCATATCGGAGGAGACTTGTTCTCATGCCCTGGGCCGCGCGTCTCCATCTGCCAGGCTGGAGCACTGCGCTAGCCAATCGCAGCGCTCAGGAGGTCCCAGGCTATGAGCTGAGCGCTGCAATTAGCCAGCGCTCCAGCCTGGCTGGATGGAGACAGAGATGCGCGCCCATGTCAAGACTCAAAACTCGGCTGGTGAGAGGCACTGGGGGCTGATGGAGAGGCACTGGGGACTGATGGAGAGGCACTGGGGGCTGATGGAGAGGCACTGGGGGCTGATGGAGAGGAACTGGGGCAGATGAGAAGCATGGGGCTCTTATCTGAGGTCTGATTGGGGGTCATTTATATTGGGGTCTGATCTGAGGTCTTATTGGGGTCTTATTTGGGGCTGTTTTAGCTGAGGTCTGATTAACATTGGGGGTCTGACCAGAGGTATAATGAAAAATATTATTTTCTTAATGTCCCCCTCTAAAACCTAGGTGCGTTTATGGTCCGGAGCGTCTTATGGGTTGAAAAATATGGTACTTGCTTGCCCCTCCTCCCGATCTCCCCTGCCCTTTGCGTACGCCGCGCGCTGTGACGTCGTGGATGGTGAGTTGATTTGGTGGTGCAATGGGCCACTTGACTGGATTTGTCCCCCCAGGACTAAGGCTGCTAGCCCTCCCCTGGTGTGGAGGGTAAGGGAGGGGCGGGCCATGGTGTACTGGGCGGCGCGGAGGCCCGTCGTCGTCGTGGTGACGTCAGGTACTACTAACGTCGATGTCACTGCGACGCCTCCACAGGCCATGCTGAGGCCGAATTTGTTTTAAACTGAGGCCTGCGCCTCTCACGTCAGTTCGCGCCAGCCCAACTTACTTAGCCGCCCAATTTCTTACTGCAACTTCAACTTGCAAGTGAGTGTGTGAGTGAATATGCAAAAAGTTAATAGTTAAGACCTGACTCTGACCCTAGACCAAGTTCCTTCCCACTTTTGGCACATGCTACTAGGCTGTCTGCAGTGGACAGAGGTCAGCCAGCAGGGATACCATGACCGGTCTGTGGGCTATACAGCCCCATCTACAGCAAGTCATGATGCCTTGACAAGGCATCATGACTTGCTGTAGATTGGGCTGAATAGCCCACAGACCGGTCATGGTATCCCTTGCTGGCTGTCCACTGCACAGAGCCCTTGCCCCTCCAATGATAATGTAAAGAATGTCGCTGCTAGGTATTAGGCTAGTTTCACACTTTCGGCAGGACAGATCCGACAGGCTTTTCACCCTGTTGGATCCGTCCTGCCGCTATTTTGCTGTGCCCCCGGACTGCCGCTCCGTCCCCATTGACTATAATGGGGACGGAGTTATGGTGCAGCACGGCAAGGCACAGAAAGAGGACACCTGACTAAAACTACGACATATCCGACTTTTTAGTCCGGCATCCCTCTCCGTGCACTGCCGCGTGGCGCCGTAGTCCCGCCCGGTGGCCACGGAAGGGTTAGGGGGCCCAGGCCTTGAGCTGTGTAAGGGGCCCCAAAATATCTGATGGCAGCCCTGCTTACGGCTCTACTAGCGCCGGAGCGCTGCCTCTGCATTTGAGAGAGGTAGTGCCATGTTGCTATTTGCAATTGAACTCTAGCTCATATTTTGCCTCTGCTTGAGGGCTCCTGATGAAACAGTGTATCTTGTTGAAACGCTTCGAGCCATAGCAGAAAGAGAGCTAGAGCATACAGATCAACACTTAGATATGAGCAGTATCGGCAACCTTTGTAACAGGTACCTCAATAGGCAGGGAGCGTGCGTGCTGGACTGACTTCAGGCTGCCTGGCAGCAAGAGTGGAACGCGCAGCAGGATAGAATATACACTGATAACAATAAAGTGTGTTCTCTTCATTAGGCATTGCAGCCATTTGAGCGACATTTTAGGCTAGTAACCTTGGTCTAGTTCAGAATAATATAACTGGTACTAGGTTTGGCCCATTACCACTGATGGGCTGAACTCAGTTATTGTGTGGGTAGCTGAGCTGTTGAATATGGTGCTTGTGCTCCATACGTGAGTTGGAACTTGTAAGTGCATCAATGGTAGACACAAACAATTTTAACACATTGGTGGAACCTTCTAACCTTTTGTATTAACTAATTAAATGTATCATAATAAAGATTTTTTGTTTTGTTTTTTAGTGTCGCCATTTGCAGTGAGTTGTACTTCAATAGGTGACGCAAACTAGTATTGGCGATAATTGCTTTGTGTGAGCTTTGAATTGCCACCTCCACCTCCATCTTAGATGCACCTATCAGAGAAGGGGGGTTGCCAAATTGCTGGCTGCGTTGCTTATCTAAGCACAGCACAGGACCCTCATCCAGCCGTGAAACTCATTTCTGAGACTGACATCAGCTCTTAGTGAGTGGCTCTACTACGAGCCGTCAGATATACATATTTATTTCATTATCTGACATATTCTAGCACATAACAGTGTACTATTGAGTAGCATAAGTCTTTTCTGCCTCAGTTTACATCATAAAGTGAATGATTGATTTTTTTTACACCATATATAACTATAGCAGTCAGCGTGTGCCATGATTTAAGACACCGCTGTATTTAATGTCTCTATGTGGTATGGTGTTGTGTTGTCCTAATTCTCATCTAACTCTGCCCTAGTGCCTATATTTAAAGGTAGTCTTTAATATTGAATGCCCTCTGATAATTGTGGTATAAAAGGAAACGCGTCAGTGCATTCTCAGGAATTAGTGAGGGGTAACTGTAATTAGTCCTATATATTATTGATGTCTTAAAAGGGCATCTCAGGGAAAATTTAGGATAAGCAGGAGCAAGGACTAAGGGGACAGGGTTTAGAAATGAGTGATAGATATACACACCCTCTCTCCCCCCTCCCTGCCCTGCTCTCTATTGTTTTATCAACATTTTTGTTTTTGGTATCATATTTGTTAATACTCTGAAGTATATTTTAGATGTAACATTAATAAAGGTTAATTTTTATGGCACTTTCAGTGAATCCAATGTTCAAGAAGCCTTTAATTGTGGAATATTGGATAGGGAGACTGCAGAGACAGTGTAAGGAGATTGTAGGGAGAGTTGTTACATACTGTAGGGTGAGCATAGGGAGATCATAGGGAGATTGCAGGGACAGTGCAGGCTCTGTAATCTGAAGCTGAAGGGATCCAGAGGAGAAAGCCCACTTTGCATTAATCCATGTGAAGGGCACAAAGCTATCTAACTGAATAGGGTCCACCCTGCTTAATAGAAAAGCAATTCCATTAGGACTTGATTCTCAAATTAGGGTAAATAAGCTGTCTATTTTTATTGTTATTGGTGTTTCCACCTTGTTTCATAAAAAAACAATTCTATTATGCCTTGATTCTCAAATTGGGGTGAATAAGCTTTCAAATACTACTGTTATTGGGGTGCTTAACTTGCTTAATAGATAATCACTTCCATTAGGCCTTGATTCTCAAATTGAGATGAATAAGCTGTGTAATTTAACTGTTATTGGGGTGTCCACCTTCCTAAATAGATAAGCAATTCTATTACGTCTTGATTGTCAAATTGGGGTGATTAAGCTATTTAATGCTACTTTTATTGGGGTGTCCACCATTTTCAATAGATAAGCAATTATATTATGCCTTGATTCTGAAATTAGGGTGAACATGCTAATTTGACTGTTATTGGGGTGCCCATCTTGTTTTATAGATAGGTAATTCCATTGGGCCTTGATTCTCAAATTTTTCAATTTTTTTTTTTTTTTACTGTTATTGGGGTATCCATCTTGTTAAATAGATAAGCAATTCCATTAGGCATTGATTTTCGAATTGGGGTGAATAACCTTTCTAATACTACTGTTATTGGGGTGTCCACATTCTTAAAATTCTATTAGACCTTTATTCTCAAATTGGGGTGAATACACTATTTTTACTGTTATTGGGGTCCCCAATTTGTTTCATAGATAAGCAATTCCATTAGGCTTTGATTCTAAAATTGGAGTGAATAACCTTAATACTACTGTTATTGGGCTATCCACATTGACATTGAATAACTTATTCTACATATACAGTTACTGTACAGTATGTCCAAAGAGGTGCCAGGGCCCTCCAAAGAAATGGGCAATGGGCAGTGGCAAATGTAGCTATAGATGGCAGAAGTAGCAGCAGATAAGGAGTCGTGGTAGCAGCAGCCTCGGCAACAGATCAGAGCTGCCACTGTCATCTAGCGGTTGTGTTTTGACAACCAATCCCGCTGTCCTGGAATTGTTGACTCAGTCTTCAACATCATCTCAACAGACATCAGACACCCATGGCCAGTAGTCGGTAGGTTCCTCTGACACCACACTTAGGCTACTTTTACATCTGCGCTTTTGCTTTCCGATTTTGAGATCCTTCAAATATTTTCATGATGTGTAATCTCTGTTTTGGACCCACTCCTCTCAAATCAATCAAATATTGATGCAAAAAACTTACCAAATACTGACTGTGATAGAGGTCATTAAAGTCCTTCATGCAGGACTTATTTTGTTTCTGATGAAAACCGACTTCTGAGGCAAATGGCCAAAACTCATACAAATTGAGCACGAGGCCTATATCACACAGTCAGTATTTTGCATCAGGATTTGATTGATTTGGAAGTCAAAAGCAGGTGTGGGTTCAAATCACAGAAAAAATGCTAACATTTCAATCACATGTCAACTCTGTTTTGGATCCACTCCTGCCTTACCAATATTGATCAATTACTGATCTGTAAAGGCGGATGCTCTAAAGACAGGATTCGTTTTTATTTGGGTTGTTCTTCTGACAGATCATAAGACGGGAAAAATAAACTGTGACGTCGACACAAACTTACTGCTGACATTGTCCCCACTACGATGGCAGAACAGGTAGTACAGAACAGTAAAATGAGATAGCTCTTTCACACTATCGTAGAATCTTGGACCACTGCACGGTTAAGTACATTATACCTGACACTAACATTGACCTGTAAGGCTGAGTTCACACTTCAGTTAATTGGTCAGTTAATTCCTGCAGTATTATGACTAAATAAGTTATGTTTGAACTGAGCCTAACAGTGACATGCGTCACTTGCCTGTCATACTGACACACATTCACTAAATAGTGTTTCGCTACCAGAAAGGACTAGCCATGCGTGTTGCTGCAATGCACAATGATGTGCACCAAGATATACTCTCCCTGCAAGCCAGGATATAGAATTAATTCAGAACGAAGCACATTTTTGGGAAAAACTCTGCAAAGCGTCCAAATCGAATTTCTGAAAACTTTGCTAATCTCTAGACATCAGTATCAAAATCTCAGAAAACCGCTTTAAAAGATAAAATTTGACAATGTGCAATGTAGTCATACAGAGGCTGTTTGCTACCAATTTATAACATCTGTTTATCCATAGCCATGTATGTCACTGTCACTTTGACATAACTAATGCTGTCTTGGCATTAAAGGGGTTGTCCCATCTGGATCTGAATACTTTTTCAATTACATGTAATAAAAAATTTAGTGTAGCTACTAAATTATTCAATTAAAGCTATCTGTATAGCATCCTTGCTGTTTGCACTGTTCCTTATTTCTTTATTCACCTCACTGAAGTAGGCACAGATGGCTAGGTTTCACATGGCATAACCCCTTTAACCACTTCAGCCCCCCTAGCTTAAACACCCTTAATGACCAGGCCACTTTTTACAATTCCGCACTACACTACTTTCACCGTTTATTGCTCCGTCATACAACTTACCACCCAAATGAATTTTACCTCCTTTTCTTCTCACTAATAGAGCTTTCATTTGGTGGTATTTCATTGCTGCTGACATTTTTACTTTTTTTGCTATTAATCAAAAATGACCGAAATTTTTGCAAAAAAATGACATTTTTCACTTTCTGTTGTAAAATTTTTTAAAAACTACATTTCTATATAAATTTTTCTCTAAATTTATTGTTCTACATGTCTTTGATAAAAAAAGTCCAATAAGTGTATATTTATTGGTTTGGGTAAAAGTTATAGCGTTTACAAACTATGGTGCAAAAAGTGAATTTCGGCATTTTGAAGCAGCTCTGACTTTCTGAGCACCTGTCATGTTTCTTCAGGTGCTAGAATGTCAGGAAAGTATAAATACCCCCAAATGACACCATTTTAGAAGAAGACACCCAAAGTATTCATGGAGGGGCATGGTGAGTTCATGTATCATTTCATTTTTTAACAAGTTAGCGGAAATGACACTTTCTGAGAAAAAAAAAAAAAAAAGTTTCAATTTCTGATAACTTCTGGCAAAAATAAATAAATCTCAGACGGACTCACTATGCCCTCAGTGAATACCTTGGGGTGTCTACTTTCCGAAATGGGGTTATTTGTGGGGTGTGTTTACTGTTCTGGCATTTTGGGCGGGCTAAATTGGAGTCGTCATGTAAACCTAAAGGTACTCGTTGAATTTGGGCTCTTTGTGCACCCAGGCTGCAAAAAGTGTTACTCATGTGGTATCGCCGTACTCAGGAGAAGTAGGGCAATGTGTTTTGGGGTGTATTTTTACATATACCCATGTTGGGTGAGAGAAATATCTCTGTAAATTGTCAACTTTGTATAAAAAATTTTAAAAGTTGTCGCTTACAGAGATATTTTTCACACAAAGTATGGGTATATATAAAAATACACCCCAAAACACATTACCCTACTTCTCCTGAGTACGGCGATACCACATGTGTGACGCTTTTGCAGCCTGGGTGCAAAGGGGCCCTAAAACCAATGAGTACCTTTAGGATTTCACAGGGCATTTTTACGCATTTGGATTCCAGACTTCTTCTCACGCTTTAGGGGCCCCTAAAATGCCAGGACAGTATAAATACCCCACATGTGACCCCATTTTGGAAAGAAGACACCCCAAGGTATTCTGTGAGGGGTATGGTGAGTTCATGTAAAATTTTATTTTTGTCACAAGTTAGTGGAATATGAGACTTTGTAAAAACAAAATTAAAGAAAAAAAACAATTTCCGCTGACTTGTGCCAAAAATAAAAATTCTGTGGACTCACCATGCCCCTCACGGAATACCTTGGGGTGTCTTCTTTCCAAAATGGGGTCACTTGTGGGGTATTTATACTCACCTGGCATTTTAGGGGCCCCTAAAGTGTGAGAATCCAAATGCATAAAAATGGCCTGTGAAATCCTAAAGGTACTCATTGGTTTTAGGGCCCCTCTGCATTCACGCTGCAAAAGTGTCACTCATGTGGTATCGCCGTACTCAGAGAGTAGGGCAATGTGTTTGGGGTGTATTTACATATACCCATGCTAGTGTGAGAAATATCGCTGTAAACGACAACTTTTTACATTTTTTTATTCAAAGTTGTCAATTTACAGAGATATTTCTCTCACCCAGCATGGGTATATGTAAAAATACACCCCAAAACACATTGCCCTACTTTTCCTGAGTACGGCGATACCACATGTGTGACACTTTTTTGCAGCCAAGATGCGCAAAGGGGCCCAAATTCCAATGAGTACCTTTAGGAGGGCATTTTACGCATTTTTCTTCTCACGCTTTAGGGCCCCTAAAATGCCAGGGCAGTATAAATACCCCACATGTGACCCCATTTTGGAAAGAAGACACCCCAAGGTATTTCATGAGGGGCATGGCGAGTTCATAGAAGATTTTTTTTTGGGCACAAGTTAGTGGAAATTGATTTTTTATTGTTTTTTCTCACAAAGTCTCCCTTTCCGCTAACTTTTGACAAAAAGTTTAATTTTTCATGGACTCATTATGCCCCTCAGCGAATACCTTGAGGTGTCTTCTTTCCAAAATGGGGTCACATGTGGGGTATTTATACTGCCCTGGCATTTTAGGGGCCCTAAAGGGTGAGAAGAAAAATGCGTAAAAATGCCCTCCTAAAAGGTACTCGTTGGAATTTGGGCCCCTTTGCGCATCTTGGCTGAAAAAAATTGTCACACATGTGGCATCGCCGTACTCAGGAGAAGTTGGGCAATGTGTTTTGGGGTGTATTTTTACATATACCCATGCTGGGTGAGAGAAATATCTCTGTAAATTGACAACTTTGAATAAAAAAATTTAAAAAGTTGTCGTTTACAGCGATATTTCTCACACCCAGCATGGGTATATGTAAAAATACACCCCAAAACACATTGCCCTACTTCTCCTGAGTACGGCAATACCACATGAGTGACACTTTTTGCAGCCAAGATGCTGCAAAGGGCCCTAAAACCAATGAGTACCTTTAGGATTTCACAGGGCATTTTTACGCATTTGATTCTCACGCTTTAGGACTCCTAAATGCCAGGGCAGTATAAATACTCACATGTGACCCCATTGTGGATAGAAGACACCCTACAGTATTCCGTGAGGGGCATGGCGAGTTCACAGAAAAAAAAAAATTGGCATAAGTTAGCGGAAATTGATTTTTTTTTTTTATTTTTTTTTTACAGTCTCATATTCCACTAACTTGTGACAAAAAATAAAATTTTGCATGAACTCACCATACCCCTCACGGAATACCTTGGGGTGTCTTCTTTCTAAAATGGGGTCACATGTGTTTTTTTTTACTGCCCTGGCATTTGAGGGTCTCCGCAATCATTACACGTATGGCCAGCATTAGGAGTTTCTGCGATTGAGCACACGGGTAATGAGATTTTTTTTTTCCGTTCAGCCTCTGCACTGAAAAAAAAAAATTATGAACGGCACAGATTTTTTCATTCGCATCGGTCAATGTGGATTAAAAAATCTCTGCCAAAATCAGTGACTGCGGTGCGGTGGGCTGGGCGCTAGCTACCTAACAAGTAGCTAACTAACTGGCGGTGATAAGGGACCCTTATGCCCCATTCACACGTCCGCAATTCTGTTTGCGGAACGGAATTGCGGACCCATTCATTTCTATGGGGACAGACTTTGTCCCGCTCGGATCCGGAATTACGGATCCGCGCTTCCGGGTCTGCACTTCCGTTCCGCAAAAATATAGAACATGTCCTATTCTTGTCCGCAATTGCGGACAAGAAAAAGCATTTTCTATATAGTTCTGGCAATGTGCGGATCTGCAAAATGCGGAAAGCACATTGCTGGTGTCCGTGTTTTGAGGATTCTGCGGATCGGATCCGCGGATCGGATCCACGGATCCGTGAATCCACGGATCCGCAAAACACATATGGACACATAAAGGGGTGTGATCAATGACAGGGGGTGATCAGGGGTCTAGATGGGGTGATCAAGGGGTTAATAGGTGAGGGGGTGGGGGTTAGTGTAGTGTTTGGTGCAACTTTATTGTGTTACCTGGTCCTCTGGTGGTCGATCCCAGCAAATGGGACCACCAGAGGACCAGGTAGCAGGTATACCAGACGCTGTTCACAAAACAGCGTCTGGTATACATGTTTGATGCGATTTATATCGCATCTACAGCCTGCCAGCGATTGATCATCGCTGGCAGGCTGTAGTTTAACTCTCCAGACGCGCGCTCCTGTGAACGCGCGCGCGCCTGCGCGCACGTTCACAGGAACTCACGGGTCTCGCGAGAGGACACGCCGATGCGTCCACTCAGAAGATCCCGGCCGCCCGCAGGACGCAATCCTGCGTACGGCGGTCCGGGAGTGGTTAACGAGCTTGGATACAGTCTTCAGAAACAACAGAATGTCATGCAATTCTTTTTTGAGCAATTAGAGCAGTTTTATTTTGGGTACAATTTGTTTTTATTAAAATCAAATCTGATGACCGATTTGCTGTTAAAATAGAATTTAAGAAAATTCACTCATCTCTGAAAATAATATCTCCCTACAATTCTTAAATAATATATGGGGTCATTTATCAAACTGGTGTAAAGTAGAACTGGCTTAGTTGCCCATAGCAACCACTCAGATTCCACCTGTCAAAAATGTAAGGTGGAATCTGATTGGTTGCTATGGGCAACTAAGCCAGTTCTAGTTTACACCAGTTTGATAAATGACCCCCATAGTGCCCAAATAGACAGTAGACCACCAGCTAATATCCAGAGTAAGAACCGGGCAGCAGTTTGATGGGTTGGGAGTGACTCAATAAGATCCTGGTAGGTTGTCATCTGGAGCCATGCTGACTGCAATGCATCCCACAAGTGCTGGAGGGAGCCTGAGGGAGGATCCATAGAGCAAACACAACAATTGAAGTGTTCCCACAGATGCTCGATGGGTTCAAGTCTGATAAAATGGAGGGCCAGGGAAGTGTTAGGCATGCTTTTCTAACCAATGTCAGACATTTATAACCGTTTCTTATGTTGCAGTGTCTTCCCCAAGGGAAGACTATCACCATGCATGGGTATACGTGATCTTCAAAGATGGATTCATACCCAAATCAGTTGAGAATGTCTTCCACATGGATAAGTGGGCCTAGAGAATGCCATAAATACATTCCCCAGACCAGAACGGTAACACCACCAACTTTTATTCTTTCAGTAAAGGTTGCAGGGAGTTTGTTCTCTGATGTTTCTGATCTGACACGCCAACGTCCATCCATTTGATGAAGCAGAAAACATGACTCATCTGAGAAGGCAAACCTTCGCCAATCAGCAGTGGTTTAATTCCAATAGTGGTGCGAAAATTTTGAAGCCTTTATGTGCTCATGCAACTTCCTTAGCAGGGGGTCAGTGATCATCGGTCTGCTTCAGAGCCCCATACTCAGTAAGGTTCTCTGAACTGTTTTTTTAGACACACATCTGGTAGTTCTCTGGTTCATTCTGGTTGTGAGCTGCTCCATGGTAGCGTGTTGGTCATCCCTCACGCACCTTCATAGCCAACGTTCACCTCTTCATTCAATGGCATGTGGTGCTCGGCAGTTTCCACGTCGCTTATTCACAATGGTGCACTTTGTCCACTCATGATACACAGTTAACAAACTGTGTAGTTTTAGAAATACTGCCACCCCTGGCCCGAAAGCTAACAATCTTCCCTTTTTGCAACTCTGATAAATAACCCCTTTTGAACCATTACAACAACAAGGGATATGTACTGTATGCAGACAGCCTATCACACACCTTATGTACCCACTAAGCCAGCTCATGACACATGACTTCCTTGATTAACTTTGTGCTGCCAACGTCGAACGTAGGAAGGGATCATAATAATGTGACTCCACTGTGTAATAGCAAATTTCCTAGAACTGTCTGCGCTTCTCTGCAGAAGTGTGCTGCCATCAGCTCCTGGGCAGCTAGAAAAACCTCGGAGGTGGAAAGTGGATGGAAAGTGCACTGTCCACTCTCTTCATGGTGTATGGACCTCACATTTGTACAGCAATATAATCCACTTTCTGCAAGAACAGTGGCCATTGTCAGGGGATGAGAAAGCAAATTGGTTACCTGCATTCATCTGGAACTTCTCCACCCCTCCATTCCCCCATTTTTGATTGGGAGTTCCCTCAGGGAAAGCATAGTTTGGGGACATGACTCCCTATACATTTTTTAAATAAACTTGTTTTGTCTATTTGTACCATACTGTGGTTGTTAAAGTATGAAAAACCTGCAGACAAGCCTGATGATTGGAGAGAAGATGAAGATAGCATAAGATATTTAAAATATTGATTACTTTTGTTCAGTTTTGTTTTAACTTATAAATTCAAAGGATGCACAACATATCGAACGATGCAATCATGTTAATATGCAAGTTAGATTTTTTAGTTGGGAAAATAATGTTCTTAGTTACATGCTATGTATACACTCATTAACAAAAAATAATGAAGAAGCAAAAAGGAATTGAATACAACTTCATACGTGTGAATGTGTGAATGTAATGATGATATATGTAAGTGATTGCAATCGCAGAGTGAAAGCATAAGTTTATTTGAAAAAACTGTATAATTGAAAGGAGGTTCTAGTACCATGTTGGGCCGCATCTAGCCTGGTATGATTAGGAATGGGAGCATACAGGTTCCTCATTTTTCCACAGACATTGCGACTGAGCTTGTAGATTTTGCACACTCGTAGGTTTCCAAAGCTGGTGTCCCAGTTGGTCCCATAAATGCTCAATAAGCGATAAATCTGGTGACCAGCTAGGCCAAGGAAGTGTTTTAATCTGACAGAAACATTCCCGGGAGAGCCTTGATGTGTGTTGCCGGTCATTATCCTGCTGAAAAATACCAGTTGGAAGCCCTGCCATGAGAGTCAACATGTGATTGTAGGATGTTCTGCACCAGCATGGTAGCTGTTAGTTTTTCTCTATTAACTACTCTGGGTGACCGACTGTCTATGAGATGTTTCTCCAGATCATGTCACTCCACAGCAAAGGCAGGATTGCAGCACTCACTATGAGGCGTCCATTCTCAAACCTGACCATCATGAGATCCCAAACAGAACCTATATTCATTGCTAAACACAATACAGTTCCAGTCCATAGCAGTTCAGATTTCTCATTCTCAACATCACTGCAAACGAAGCTGATGGTGGCTGGCTGTCAATAGCAGAACACGTAATGGGCTCTGTGTCACCAAATGTCCTTTTGTTCAGTGCCTGAAAATGGTCTGGGCAAAGACAGTGATGTGTAATGAAGGTGCTCTCTGTGTCTGGATGGTTGACAACAAAACTGTGGCTGCTGCTCATTCTTGTTGGTCAAACAATCCTTCTGGAGCCTGGTCGCCTTGGGCATGCTCTCACAAAATCACTGCTCCAAATACCTCCTAACAGCTAGGTCAGAACAGCACAGACAGTGGGCAATTCATCGAAATGACTATCTTGCTTCACTCGGTCCAATGATGCGCCACCTCTCAAAGTACGTCAACTGGATAAAACATTTTCAATTGTGTCATAAAGGCATGTCTAGCAATCAATAATTTTTTTACCAAGAGTTGTACTACCCAAGAGTGCTGGGCTTTTTATACGGCGTCAGGGGAAGCACTTTTAGACCCTCTTGTGTACCCAGTGCCTAATCAGATAATCATTTGCATATGAGTGTATACTATAAAAGCATGGTGATATATATATATTTTTTATGAATTTGAAGATGGTATGTTTGGTGGATTTTACTTTTGAAAAAAATGGGTCAGGAAATAGATATAACATAGTTCGTTTTATCTCCTGTAGGAAAATATCTGAATAAATGATAATATATATTGTATTTCAGTGGATAAAATAGTTAATATAACACTTTACCAATATGAATCTATGTATAGTAGTCCCTTAAGTTGCAATATTAATTGGTTCCAGGATGACAATTGTATGTTGAAACCATTGCAAGTTGAGTAATCGGATCCAAACCCACAAAATGTCATCCAAGATATGAGAAACTGAAGATTTAAGAAAAATAAGCAGATAACTAACATAGATAAAGCAAGTCCCTTCATATAACAGTCAGGAATAGCTGCTAATTAGCAACTAATACAGCGATTTTACCAGAGAAGTGGCCTTGATAGGTTGGAGGTATTGCATGTTGAGTCTAGTTTCAACTTACGATGGGTCAGAATAGACCATTATATGTTGAAAATATTGTATCCTGAGGCCATCGTATCTTTAGGGATCGCGATCACTGTATTTCTTTGAATAGATTACCCTTAAGGTCTTATTATTTTGCTATATTATATTTACAACATTTTCATATGTTGAAAATGTAGTAATTAAAATCAACATATTCTACTTACTCAAATCCAAGAATGCATACAGATGACAAAATGGAACTGATATTTTTTTTATTTCATTTTTCACTTCGTTGAGGTAATCTCCTAAAGTTGAAATCTCTAATAATACATCTTTTCATTTCATATACAATGTATTCTGGAAGCTTGTACTTTTATGATAGTTTTCAAAACTTCTGTAGCATATAATTTCCAGTTTGTACTTTTACTGCCCATTTCATACTTATATTAAATAATTTGATTTCTCTATTTTCATGTTGATAATACACACATAACCTTCTCTATCAGATGTTTCTCCTAGACATGAAATGTCAGGCTGTACCAGTGCTTCAGATTTTCTGAATACTGGAGAAACTGTTCCAAGGAAACTTAATGATAGTAGTCAAAGCAACCCGTAGAGCGACTGGCATTTCAAGCCATTTTCTGAAGTAATCTATGAAGGTAATAGCATAGGTACAATCATTAAGAGCCTGCTCAAATGGTCTCACAATATCAATTGCCTCTATTCCCATGCTGAATGTATAAGATGTACATCTTGAAATTGGGATGCCAGCCACTGTTTTTTTTTTTATTACAGATGTAGCCGGGTTAACACACAAACTCTTAACTCAAATTTCTTAATAGTGTTGATCGCGAATATTCTAATCATGAATTTTTATCACGAACATCGCCACTAATCTAGTTTTTTTTTTTTTCCATCGGTACTACTGCTTCTTGCCTGTGGGCCAATGAGAAGGCTGCAATATCTTTGTCTGAGCTTAGCAACATTCTTAGCAACCAATAGGAAAGTTGGCTACCCCTTTACTATATAAAAAACTCCCCAACAGCCATTTTCTGCTGTTTTTTGCAGTTCTGAGAGAGAGAGAGAGCAGTGTCATTGCTGTGCCCTGTGATTTGCAGACTCATCTGGATTCTTATTTGATTACATTAGATAGTTAGTTAGCTCATATATATAATGTAGATAGTTAGTGGAAGATAGTCTGTGTAGGTTAGATAGTGATATAGTGTAGCCGATAGGTTCCAGTGCAGGGTGTTAGGTAGTGTGTTAGGAATTACTGTGCTGTGATAGGTATTAGTGTCTCTGTTAGGCACAGTGCTGTGATGTCACAAGACATCACAGGCCAGACTCAGACCAGATAAAATGTGAAGTTGCATGTATTGTGCAAAAAAGATTTGCATCATTAGTGCTGATTTGCGCAATCGCCAAAATAATGACCGGAGATCTATTTCTTAACTCATCGAGTTATCTTCTAACAAAAGCCATTAAAAAGCAATTGAAGATCTTAACGCTACTACAGCATGTGTGTTAACTCTACTACATCTGTAGGTGATTGATAATTGCACATAACAATGAGGGCTG
This sequence comes from Bufotes viridis, assembly GCA_033119425.1. Lineage (NCBI taxonomy): Eukaryota > Metazoa > Chordata > Amphibia > Anura > Bufonidae > Bufotes > Bufotes viridis. The sequence goes on along the minus strand of CM065591.1, from coordinate 244,925,527 downwards.
CAATGTATCTATTCATATTTGGGACCAATATATCCGTTCTGGAAGTTTACATGCACAATGAAAACATTGGTTGACCAATGGAGCCAGAACCATAGGGGAACAGATAAGTTTGCTTCTGTAAAACTTGGAAATTAGACATGCCCTTTAAGGATTAGGTGCGTTAGGGACTTAAGGAGAACCTGTCACCACAGAATGCATTGTAAAATGCACTAGGGTTGCGCGGTATTGAACTTTTAATACCCAATCTATACTTTTGCACCCGGATCTATCCGATACTGAGATTTGCTATTTTTTGATACTAGGTCCCTTCCCTTCCTTCTCAGTATCTTCATTGGTGGCAGTAGCAGCTTCTGATAGGAGCCCCAGCAGTGAAATCGCAGTGCTCTGCTTGGTTACCATGGCAGCCAGGATGCTACTGAAGCCTTCCATGGTAAGCTGCTGGCTGCTGTGTGCACAAAGCACAGGGCAGCGGAGATAGTGTAAAATCCTATTCACACTAATAAATCTCTATAAAGATGAATAGGACAAGGGTTCTAGCCCCCTAAGGTGGCTAATAGTTATTAAATAAAAAGTAAAAAATAATAAAAAAAAACAGCAAAATACATAACTTTGAGTTTAAATCACCCCCTTTCCCAATTTTACATATAAAAATATATAAACAATAAAAAAACATATTATGTATCGCCATGCCCAAAAAAGTCCAAACTATTACTATATTAAAAAATATCTATCTCCTATGCAGGGAATGTCATAGCAGAAAAAAAATAAAAAACACGCAATTCCCCCCAAAAATAGGATAGGATTGTTCTATTATGGGCCGGACGTTCCATAAAAATGCGGAATGCACGTGGCTTTTTTGGTGTTTTATTTTTTATTTTTTGTATGGTATCGAGTATTGCAATATAGGAAGAAGCTGGGCAGATTAATATATAGTTTTATGGGAAAAGATTCAACAAAACTTATAACGTATACATTTAAAACTCTGCTCTTTCTGGACTTAAAGAGGTATTCCAGTTTTGCGATTTTTAGCATCAAATGATACAAATCAACGCATGTTATCAGTTACTAATAGTTATATTTTTTCTTTAGTATCCCGTTTTCCTGCAATCCATGGCAGTCACATTCCACTTGGTTCCCCATCCCAATGACATCATGTCTACGTCTGAGGCCTTGCAAGGCTTGTAAGGCTCTGCCCTGTAGACACAATATCATTGTGATCTAGCCTCTGAGGTCTGTGTTTGGTTTATTCTCTTGGACCCTGCCCTATAGACATGATGCCAGCAATGATGCTGGGTCTTAGGGAAGTTTTTTTTCCAGCAGGCTTGGATCTGTGCTATTAGAGCTGTGAGGGGAAGAAGAGGCAGATGATGCTACAAACACCTGATGCTACAGACACTCCCCGTAAGTCTTGCACTTGGATGCAAAAACAGAATGCGGCTTATAGATCGTAATTAAGTTGGAATCATCACAATGCAATCGGGACTTCATCATATGACATATAATGAAGTAGGATTGAATGTAAGTGTTATTTTTTTTGTTTGTTAAATCAGAGAACCCTTTTAAGATCAACACTGTGAATGACAGCTATCTCTATCCACATGCTTACACTGGGAAATATATAAGTCACTGATAACACCTCCTACAAGAACAATGAGCTTAGAAATATTAGACATATGTATGTATAAAATACAAGTTTTACTGAATCTTTTCCCACAAAACTATATATCAATCTGCTCAGCTCCTCCTGTTCTATAACTTTCAGCCTGCAGATAGCACTGCATTTTAGAGTGACAGGTTATTTTTAAAGACCAAGCTGAAGGGGGTTCTGTGGGAATTAAGAAAATAATAATATTTACCAACTTCATATCCGCCCATAGGATATAAACGTCTTTTGGGCGGATGTTTAACTCTGAATGGACGTTCTGGAAAGTCCATTCAGAGATCACAGCTGCACGCTAATCGTGCAGCTGCAGAGGGGGTTGCCTGCTGTCAGTGACAGCAGGGCAACCCAGAGAGAAGGCAGGGACAGTTCCCAGATGTCCCTGCCTTCTAGATCGCTGTATACACAGAGCTCGCTGAGTGCTGTGTATACAGAGCAGGAAAGCTTCCTGTCCCGGCCCGGTGGTCATGTGACCACTGGGGCCTGGAGAGTGCAGCAGCTGTCAGGTCTTTCACAAACCTCGATCAGCCCTGCACTGAGGCTGTACAGCATAGTATTATGCTGTACAGCCTCTCTGGGGGCTGGATTTTCACTGTAACTGGGCTACTATGTCAGCCCCAGTTACAAGAGAAATCAATAGTGGGAAAAAAAAATATGAAATCAAATGTCCCCCAGAGGTCTTGTATGACCTTATGGGGGACCCACAGTGTAATTTTTGTTTTTAAAACAATAAAGTGTTTTATAAAACAATAAAGTGTTTTATAAAAAAGAAAAAAGGTTTCACATGTAAAAAAAATAATAATCCCCATTTAAGTAATTAATAAGAACATTAAAAATAGGAAAAAATAAATAAAATAGACATATTTAGTATTGCCGCGTCCATGACGGCCGATTATATAAATATATCACATGATCCACACTGTCCGATAAACACCATAAAAAATAAAAACTGTGTCAAAAAAAGCCATTTTTGTCACCTTACATCACAAAAAGTGCAACACCAAGTGATCAAAAAGGCGTATGTCCCACATATTGGTACTAATGTTTTTTTAGTACCAATATGTGGGACATACACCTTTTTGATCACTTGGTCACCTCATTCCTCAAAATATGAGCCCCTCCATAAGAAAATAGCTAAAAAAAAAAACTATCCCTCTCAGAATATGAAGATTTTAGTTTTAAAAATGCTATTATTGTGTTAAAGTGAAATAAAAAAGTGGACATATTATGTATCACCGCGTCCGTAACAACCAGCTCTATAAAAATATCACATGACATAACCCCTCAGGTGAACGCTGTTAAAAAAATAAAATAGAAACAGTGTCACAAAAAAGCCATTTTTTGTCACCTTACATCACAAAAAGTGTGATAGAAAGCGATTAAAGCATCATCTCATCCCGCAAAAAATGGGACCCTACCCAAGACAATCGCCCAAAAAAACAAAAAAACTATGACTCTCAGACTATGGAGACACTAAAACATGATTTAAATTTTTAAAAATTATATTATTATGTAAAACTTAAATAAATTAAAGAAAGTAGACATATTAGGTATTGCCACGTCCGCAATGACCGGCTGTATAAAAATATCACATGACCTAACCCATCAGATGAACACCGTCAAAAAAATAAAATAAAAAATGTGGTAAACACCTAAAGGGTTACCAAAGTTTGTAAAGTCAGTTTTGAATACCTTGAGGGGTGTATTTTCCAAAATGGGTCACTTTTTTGGAGTTTCTACTTTAGGAGTGCATTGGGGGGGGGCGCTTCAAATGGGACATGGTGTCAAAAAAACAGTCCAGCAAAATCTGCCTTCCACAAACCATATGGCGTTCCTTTCCTTCTGCGCCCTGCCGTGTGGCCATACAGCAGTTTATGACCACATATGGGGTGCTTCTATAAATTACAGAATCAGGGCAATAACTATTGAGTTTTCTTTGGCTGTTAACCCTTGCTTTGTTAGCGGAAAAAAATGTTAAAATGGAAAATCTGCCCAAAAATTTAAATTCTGAAATTTAATCTCCATTTTCCATTAATTTTTGTGGAACACCTAAATGGTTAACAACATTTGTAAAATCAGGTTTAAATACCTTGAAGGGGTAGTTTCTAAAATGGGGTCATTTTTGGGTGGTTTCTATTATGTAAGCTTCACAAAGTGACTTCAGACCTGAACTGGTGCTCAAAAAGTGGGTTTTGGAAATTTTCTGAAAAATTTCAATATTTGATTCTAAACTTCTAAGCCTTCTAACATCCCCAAAAAAATAAAAAGACATTCACAAAATGATCCAAACATGAAGTAGATATATGAGGAATGTAAAGTAATAACTATTTTTGAGGTATTACTATCTATTATAAAACTAGAGAAATTGAAATTCGTAAATTTTTCAACATTTTTGGTCAATTTGGTATTTTTTTAGAATTAAAAATAATTTTTTTTTACTCAATTTTACTACTGTCATGAAGAACAATATGTGACAAGAAAACAATCTCAGAATGGCCTGGATAAGTAAAAGCATTTTAAAGTTATTACCACATAAATTGACACGTCAGATTTGCAAAATATGGCTCTGTCAGGAAGGGGGAAATGGTCCGGATGTGAAGTGGTTAAATATTACTTTAGTATAAATATAGTTACTTCACAACAGTGTGCTAAAGAGCTGCCTCATCCTCCTCTCTGCTTGTTAGGTATTATGATCCTTAATACAGCTGATAAGATCTTCATCTGAATCTCTGTAGGAATGGAGTTCATCATTAGGAGACATGAAGTACAGAGAGGACGGACAGGACAGACTGTGGTAATGGAAACTGCATGCAAATGCTGCTGCTTATCAGCTACACCCCCACCTCCTCTCAGTATTTCATGTCTCCTCATAAACTCCATTCCTACAGAGATTCAGATGAAGATTCTCAGGTAAACCTACCTGTCTGAGCTCCAGCAGTGCCATCCTCAGCCTTGGCACAGCCTCACTGGGAGAGACAAGCTTCTGAGTCACGCCCCCTGGTGACGCAACAGCATTCTTAACAACCGGATGCAATGCTCTGTTTCTGGCGTGTGCTGGAGATTAGCGGTGCTTTGATTGCTTAGCTGCTCTATTTCTGTGTGCAAGTTATTCTGAATAATGGAGTGCCTATCCAGGGACTACGGTGCCCTATTTAAACCTCTTTCTGGCCATACACCAGTGCCAGTCTTTTTTTATTCTCACTAGCTAGATTCCTGGTTCTTGTTCCTCTGCTGATTTGGATTGCTCGTGTTTTTGACCTCTGCTTGTCCTTTGACCACTCTCTATCTCTCATGATTTTGCTGTGCATCCCATGCTTCTGACCTCGGGTCGTCTTTTGACCACTCTCTATCTCTTGTTTTTGTACTGCATTGTCCTCCTGGTTCTGACCCATTTACGTACAACTCAGTCTTTGTGTCATTTATCTTTAGGTGTTTTTCTGTCTCTGCAACTTAGTATAGTAGGGACTGTTGACCAGTTGTGGTCTTGCTACCCAGGTCTTGCACTGCAAGTAGGTATGGAAAGTGGGATGGGTTCTAGGTTAGGGCTCACTGTCAGTGTCTGTCCCTACTTACAGGCATTACAAAGATCTTATCCGCCATATTCAGGACTATAATCCCTGCCAAGCAGAGCAGAGGGGAGGATGAGGCAGATCTTTGGCTTTGTGTTCTGAAGTGACTTGCCCTGCTGTGTGATAAGGACAGGTTTTGTGTGTACTAATAAGACAACGGCCTTTTTATTGCTCCTGATGATTGCTCCCTAGACAAAATGAGCCATTATAAATCATTAAAGTTATCTGGGATTATATTTATAATAAAGTAATATTGAAGTATTTTTGTTAATTTTATTTTCTTAATTCCCTAAGAACATCTTTAAGCATGAGTTTCATTTTTTTTCTATCAACACCCTTTTGGGTTAAATGTATATATAATTAACTTATTGATTTACTTTTTTTTAACCTTTTCTAGGTAGCAAGAAAATAACAGCAGTTCTACCGCTTTTTTATTTTACTTTTTTTTTACTTTTAACATTTTGTAGCATAGATAAGGAACGTGTGCACCCCTTGCCAATGCTGTGGACCATAAATAGTAGTGCTCAATGTATGGGCACCACCCATGTGCCCACTTTTTGCAGTAGTGGACCCATTCACTTGTATGGGTCCGTGATCCACAAGATTCAGTCCGCTCTGCAGAACAATAAAACAATCAGTTTTTTTGCGGTGTGGAGGCACGGACCAAAATCCCACAGAAGCGCTCTGTAGTGCTTCCATGTGCTTCAGCTCCATGTGTCCACTCCACACCGCTCCGTATCTTGCAGATTGAGGACCCAATTCAAGTGAATAGGTCCGCATCTGTGATACAAAGTGCACATGGCTGGTGCCCGTTTTTTGCAGACCCTATGCAGTTTCATACTTTTTTATGTTTTACCACTTTTGCCCATTAAAAACTAGGGTGAATCCAGAGGAGGAGTCAATGTTGCAAGCTTGCTACTGTGGATTTGCATGGGGAAAATCTGCAGTATTTCACAATACTATCAGTATGGATGAGATTTTAGGATCTGCAGCGTGTCAATTTATACTGTGGTTTACTATTACATATTTTACCCTTTGAAAAGGAGAGGATGAAATACGTAATAAATCTGCAAAAAATCCATCCATTGAAAGACAGATCATTTATATTTTCCATTGACAGAACCAATATGTACTGCAGTGTATTATGCCTGTCAGTATTTTATACTGTGCCTATGGCAGCCATTGTTATGCCTCTGGGTACTGTAGCATCCAGGTTACTGTATAGGGTGATTATTCATTATAAAAGTGCATGTACAGTGAAAGTAAACAGCTGTCCCTGACGGAGTTTTAGCTCAGTTAGCTAAGTGATGCTGGAGAGTAAAGAAATGGTGCAAGAAGCGGTCATGTCATAGTGTTTTTTTCAATGACTACTGCAAAATTGTAGCAAAATATAACATTTTGCAGTGATTTTTAGTGTTGAGCGCGAATATTCGAATAGCGAATTTAAATCGCGAATATCGGCACTTCGCTAATTCGCGAATATTTCGAATATGATGCTATATATTCGCAAATTCGAAAATTCGTTTTTTTTTTTTTTTTTTTTTTTAAAGTTGTTCCCTCCCACTTCCCAAAAGCATTTATTCTTACATGTCCGAGGACTCCATGCTCCCCTCCCGCTCCAGTCAGTGCCCGTCTGCCGAGTGCCAACTTCCTCTGCGCATGGAGCGTCCCCATCACCATGGGAACGCCTCCATGCTAGAATGTACTGTCGGATTTGAGAATCACGGTTATCTAGACCATGGTAAAAGTTGGATGCGCAATGCGAGTAAACTTACTAAAATCACTCGCATTGCGCGTCCAACTTAATTTTGTGTATAGTCAACGTTCCTAATGGTAGTAGGGGCGGGGGTACTTGGGTTACGAGAATTAACGAATATACAGAATATAGCGCTATATTCGTATTCGTCATATTCGTTAATTCTAGCAAGCAAGGCAACTAAGTTGGATGCGCAATGCGAGTAATTTAAGTAAGTTTACTCGCATTGCGCATCCAACTTAGAGCGTGGAATAGGCTTTAGGCAACTTTACTATTGCCATTGCCAATCGGAAAGTTGTCTAAGTTGGATGCGCAATGCGAGTAAACTTACTTAAATTACTCGCATTGCGCATCCAACTTAGAGCGTGAAATAGGCTTTAGGCATAGGCGGCAACTACTATTGCCAATCGGAAAGTTGTCTAAGTTGGATGCGCAATGCGAGTAAACTTACTTAAATTACTCGCATTGCGCATCCAACTTATTTCTGTGTATAGGCAACGTTCCTATTGGTTGTTTGCTAGACTTAACGAATATAGATAATATCGCGCTACATTCGTATTCGTCGTATTCGCTTATTCTAGCAAGCCAACCATTGTTAGGAGGACGTTGCCTATACACAGAACTAAGTTGGATGCGCAATGCGAGTAATTTGAGTAAGTTTACTCGCATTGCGCATCTAACTTACAGCGGGGTATATTGTCAATAATCCTTCATTCCATCAAGACAACCAATAGGAAGTTGCCTAAGTTGCATTCGCAATATGCACATGGTGCTTCTATCGCGAGAATTGCATTGAAATATTCGTGTGAGCCTATACGGGTGTGGCTTTGTCTTGCGAGTTTGTTGACAGGAGGAAGGTTGAATCGCAGTGCAATACTCGTGTGTGACGCGCATGAAAATGGTCTCAAGCAATTTTAAAGAAGTCGAGGAAGATCTCCTGATTACTGTAAGTAATTCCACATTACAGCACTGTATTACATATCACAGGCTTGTTATTCCAATGTATTTATACAAATTCACATTTTTCTTGCTTCAGGGCATATTAACCCTGTCAAAGCCAGAGTTTTTTTTTGTTAGCCTCTTATTTCGCTCACTGCCTTCAAAGAGCCATCACTTTTTTATTTGCCTGTTCACATAGCCATATGAGGGCTTGTTTTTTGCGGACAAGTTGTACTTTCTAACTCCGCCATTTAAAATTGCATAAGATGTATTGGGAAGCCAAACAAAATGCAAAATGTCCAAAAATGCAAAATAAAAGCAATGCCACGCCATTTTTACGGGTTTGTAACCCCTTAAGGACACATGACACAACGGTACATCATGTATAGTTCCGATCACCACTACGCGGCGGGCAGTGATCAGAACTGGGTGCCTGCTGAAATCAATCAGCAGGCACCTTGGGACAATGTGCCGGGGGTCAATTCAGACCTGCGGTTTGCGGCTTTTGCGTGTAATTGGGCGGCGGGATGCGGTGGCTATCGGGTCACCGTGCTGCTGTAATGGGGACCCGATAGCAGGGAAGGCCTGCGTCCCGCATATCTACATAGACAGTGGTCTACTTTTGCTACCAACACGCCCATTTTCCAAACAGTCCTCAGAGCGGTATCAGTCTGATGAAGGCCGTATTGTGGCCGAAACGTCACACGCATGTATATGATTTACCGCACTTCTGATTAAAAGAAACTTATCTTCAACGCATAAACTGGAGTTTATTTCCTTCTTGATACTAAGGGTGGGAACCCGACCTCCAGTAGCGCACCTCCAAAGAGTGCCACAACCGCCAGATGACGTACAGCTATGTCATTGGGCGTGAAGGGGTTAATGATAGGTGCACTAAGTACTGTTAAGACATCACACCACTATGTCTGGTAGCATGTATGTATGGACACATTGGACAGCTGAGAAACATCTCTCATATGCACAATGCACATCCATTTTCCTGCCTCACAGTGCATACCCCACATCGTATACTCCACACCGTATACCCCACAGTGTATATCCCTCCACACACACACATAGTCTTTGGATTCTAATATGCGTCTGGTTGGTTAGGAGAAGTAATGTTTGACCGCCATTATTTGCTGGTTCATTTAGCGTTACCCAGGGTGCACCATGTGGAGGCGGACCAGCTGTACACCCCATACTGTACCGTTACCTCACTAGACGGGTACATCTCTCCTCAGATGGCCAATATCCGATTGCTCATACTACACACACATACAATTTAAATATAATTCGATTGTATAACTGTAACGTTAAATCTAATGTTTTACTTTCAAACACTGAAACATTTTTTGTTGTGTTGAGATGATGACATTCATTTCTAATACTTTTATTTGACAAATTTGGGATTATATGGTTGCATTTTTATCCTGCAGCGAATGCTTGAGATGAAGTACGACACCACCAGGTCCCGCGTGGACAAGCAGCGGATCCTTAGGAGGATCGGTTATGAGCTATACCGTGACCACAATGTCACACACAAGCGGATGGCCATTATAAAAAGTGGTCCGACCTGAAGAGGAGACACCAGGAGCGGATCACTGAGATACGGAACAAAATCTGCCCAGGTACAATGCTTACATGACTCTTGTATCTTTCAGCAACACTCTGTAATGTATAGGTACAGTTATGCTTTACGAGGTTTTTATAACTTAAGAAAATTTTGCCATTATAGGTGATCCCGTCCCCTCAGTCCGCCGCAGGCCTTCAAAAAGGCAGTGGTGGTGGAGGAGGAGGTGTCGGAGGAGGAGGAGCAGGAGCAGGCAGGACCCTCTGCCCCTACCCCACAGCATGAGGATGCCGGACCCTCAGACCATCCCGGTTCTCATGAGGAGAATGAGGAGGAGGAGGAGCTGGTGACCACCCCCGCCAGGAGGGTAAATAATATGTGTTGTGGGTGTTTTAACTCAGTCACTGGTGTCAGTTTCTTCCAGAAAACCATAACAAACATGTTAAATCTTTATCCTTTAACCCCTTCATGCTTTCTGACATAACTGTACGACCAAATAACAAGTGACTTGCTGCATTGTGATGTACGGCCACGCCTAAATTAGCTCCTGGGGCTGTGACACTATAAAGTGTCACAGCCCCGGAGTCACAGCTCCCCAGGAGCAGACACAAGTGGTAAGCCGGCAAGGGACCAATCATAGTGTTCCCTTGTTAGTAAGCACTCCGATTGTTTTGTCTCTGCAGACTAACCAATCATAGCGCAGCACTTTAAAAAAAGCCTGTTTCAGGCCAGCGACATCTATGTGGCTGAGAGGAAGAAAGCTCCTCTTCTTCTCCATCTTGCCGCTAGCTGCTTCCGCAACGGCAAGATGGTTTCCATGGCACCCGGACGCCTTACAAATGGCGTCCTAGTTGCTATTTACCTAAGGCCGATCAGACCCTGAGGTCTGATCAGCCTTAGTGTAAGTGTGGCACTGACTATACAGTGTATTACAATAGACTATGCAGATGGTTTTTGATAAAAAGAAAATAGATACATAAAACAAAATAAAAAAATTGAAAGACAAAAAGACTAAAAATTTTTTTTAAAGAAGAATAAATTAGAAATTGTCTTCTCATATATATTCATTTATGTAATCTAAAAATTACATAAATAATATAGTGCACATAATTGGTATAGCCGCATCCGTAAAAAGCAGCTCTATAACAATATAGCGTGTTCTTACCCCTTTGGCAAATCCCATACAAATATTTTTTTTAAAACTGTCAAAAACAGACATATTTTATACAGTATACATATTTTGTAACGTTCCATGACATAAATTCCAAACCCAAGCGATCAAAAAGACGTATGCACCCCAAAATAGTACCAATCAAACAGTCAACTGATTCCACAAATATTTTAAATAAAATACTCTATTGAAATATTCCTAAGTAAAGAACTATATAACTGATTGTGATTTTAATGGCCAGCTCCTTTATACACTAATCAATAAAAGTTATTTAATCTGATTTTTAATATATTATTTTTTTGTACAGTAATAAAAGAAATGAAAAATAAAATAATTCTGCTGCAGCGGGAGCACTCCAGGCGGATGAGGGCTTTGCAGCTGAAGATCAGCCAAGATATGAAGGCCATGGAGGAGTGGCATCAGAAGGCCATAACGGAGCTGATCAACCAGCATGATGTCCTGAAAGCCCTGCCTTAGTTTTATTTAATTTTTATTTTATGTTTCTTTAAACAATTTTTTTTTATTTTATTTATAAAGTTTGGTTTGGTTTTAAATCATTTTTGGTTTTCTGTTTTATTTTAATAACTCTGGTTACATTAAGGCAATTTTTTTCCATCCAAAACTCATCAGTATGATGACATACAGCAGCCGCAGGTAGTATAGGCCTACACAGAACTCATAGTGGTGAGGATAATAGCAGCAGTCTTTGTTAATGGTGGGGCCTTACAATAAATAAAGTTATCAGTAAGAATTACACCATAACATAACATTATAAAAACTGAAATCACGCTGCTATAACTCAGAAAAACTATTTATTAACAAAATAAAAAGGCCTCTATGGGAACATTGTGAGTTGGGAAAGTAGCTCCTCCATTTTCTGCATCCCTTTACGGTGCTTTTTAGCCATCTCCTAGCTGATGATGACCCGGCATTGCCCTTTAAGAGTGACCACCCCTTTAAGAGAGACATGTACTTAAAAAATAAAGTATGCAAAGTAATATTCTTGCATTGGGGTATATGCAACTTAGGCCTCTTTCACACTTGCCTTGTGAGGATCCGGCGTGCACTTCCGTCGCAAGAAATGCCCGCCGGATCCGTCACAACGCAAGACAACAGAAAGCATTGGAATACTGATCAGTCTTCAATATGCTTTTAGGTAACCATGGCAGCCAGGACTCTACTAAAGTCCCGGCTGCCATAGTAAGTAGTGGGGAGCCGGGGAGCAGATACTTACAGTCCGTGCGGCTCCCGGGTGCTCCACAATGACGTCAGAGAGCCATACGCCCATGGATCATGTGATCCATGCTCATGGGGCGCTCTGACATCATTCATTGTGGAGGGCCCCGGGACTCGGGAGCCGCACAGATGGTAAGTATACTTCTCCCCTGCCTCCCCAGTCCCCACTACACTTTACCATGGCAGCCGGGACTTTAGCGTCCTGGCTGCTATGGTGACCATTCACAAAAGCTAAACGTCGGATCCGGCGATGTGCCGAAACGACGCTTAGCTTAAAGCCGGATCTGGATAAATGCTTTTCAATGGCCATTAATTCCGGATCCTTCTTTCCGGCATGCCTTCAGGATTTGGGTCCGGAGAAAATCCGCATCATGCTCCAGATTTTGCTACGGCAAAAAAGTCTCAGTACTGAACGGAAGACATCCAGACGCATCCTGAACGGATTTCTCTCCATTCAGGATGCATTGGGATTATCCTGAATTGATCAGTATCTTTCCGTCCTAGAGCCCCGAGGACGGAACTCTAGGACAGAAAGATAAAACGCCAGTGTGAAAGAGCCCTTACTTCACTATTGTTTGGCTATGGCTATCTAGAACTAACAAAATTTAGGAACTCCAGTCTCTGTTTAATTCGCAATGCGAGTATATGTTCGCATTGCGTAATTCAACTTAGAACTGGGTTCCTAATGGTTGTATTGTTAAAATATAACGAAGATTGAGAATTCAGTCTTCGTAAAGTTGTAATCGCAATGCGATTAATACAGGTTATATTAATCGCATTGCGATTGAACTTAGAGCTGGGTTCTAATGGTTGTATTGCTAGAATATAACGAAGATTGAGAACATAGCGCTATATTCTCAATCTTCATTATATTCTAGCAATACAACCATTAGAACTCCGCTCTAAGATGGAATCGCAATGCGAATACTTTAAGTTAAATTAATCGCATTGCGATTTCAACTTAGCACTGCTGCTATATTCCATATTCGTTAGTTATTCGTTAACTTTGTTAATTCTAGCAAGCTGAACCATTATAAACCCAGCTCTAAGTTGAAATCGCAATGCGATTAATATAACTTGAATTAATCGCATTGCGATTTCAAAGTAATTCCTCAAATCCGACAGTACATTTTAGTATATGGAGACGTTCCCATGGTGATGGGGACGCTCCATGAGCACAGAAGTTATGGTTGGCTTGGTAGAATTAGCGAGGATGACGAATATGACGAATGTATTCGTCATATTCCTCAAAACGAAGATAACGAAGTATTCTACATCTTCGTTTTAGCTACCTATTCGTCAACCTCGCTAATTCTAGCAGCAATCAAATAGGAAGGTTGACTTACCAGACAGCTGTGTTAAATTCGCTATGCGATTTTTTTATTATTTTTTTAAATAAATAGAATACTTATAATAATTTTATCAAGTAATATAATTATTGTATTAAAAAAAAAAAAATCGCATAGCGAATTTAACACAGCTGTCTGGTAAGTCAACCTTCCTATTTGATTGCTAGAATTAGCGAGGTTGACGAATAGGTAGCTAAAACGAAGATGTAGAATACTTCGTTATCTTCGTTTTGAGGAATATGACGAATACATTCGTCATATTCGTCATCCTCGCTAATTCTAGATATGAAACCAATAGGAAAGTAGCCTTAAGTTAAAATCGCAATACGCGATTATTTAAATCGCATATTAATCGCGATAACTAGAAAAATGACGAATATTCGATTTCGACGAATATGAAACGAATATTCATTCGAATATTCGCGAATTTCGTCGAAATCGAATATGGCACCTGCCGCTCATCACTAGTGATTTTGCAGTAGTCATGGCAGAAAAAAACATGCAATACAATCAACTAAAAAAGTAGGCAACAAAAGAAGAAACATAGATAATCTTGAATACATCCATGGATGCCAAATATTTTACCACGTGCAGCTGCACGATATGCATCTAGGCAATAAATACTGATTTTTGTGCCAACTTCTACAGCATATACTGTAATCCAGTCTCGTGGAGCTTTGTCACTGATAGGCCCACATCTCTTGTGCTGAATTGATGATCAAGCCTGATCAAAGAGCTATGTCATGCAGTGAACAGAATAAGGGCTCGTGTACACGAATGTGTGTGCCCCGTACCCGTGCTGTGGACCGCAAATTGTGGATGAGGACCCATTAACTTAAATGGGTCTGAGATCTGCTAGAGACGGTCGGCACTGCAAACAAAATAGGACATGTTTTGTGGGTGTCAGATCCGTGCCTCCGCTCACTCTGTGTTTTGTGGACCCATTGAAAGCAATGGCTCCATATCTGTTATACGGAGTGCCCACAGCCATTGCCCATATATTCTAGACCTGCTGTTTGCGGGCCACAGTACAGGATGAGGCACACACGTTGAGTCCTAAAGTTGCTGCGTGTTGCCAAAGGCCCCTTTCAGATGAGTGACTTCCTTACAGTGAACTCGCAGCCTAAGGATGAGGCAGCTCCCACTGACGGGGTGTCATACTATTATATTGATTTATGATGCTATGTAACCCTTACAGTTCTGGAACCTATTGGTTAACACTGACAATATTATGTCAATGTTATACAATACATTCCAGAGCTCTAAGGGTTACATAGCATCATAAATCAATATAATGCTATGCGACCCATCAGTGCTGAGAGGTCAGGACGGAAGCTGCTGCATACTCATTCTGCGTATCCAATACGTATAAATTGCTGGTCAGAAACGGCCTTAATCACTGTCATTTGGTTGAAATAGTTTCTACTGTATGATTTGCATCAGGAGAGATTGATACAATGCACGTCTCACTGGTTATTCGCTATTTGTTTATTAATCAACACATTGGACCTCATCAAAACTATCTCCAGGAACCACTCAGCTTGCACGATTGCTCTACTGGCTACTTTGTTCAGTAATAAATCAGATATTGATGGCGTTATGCAAATGGATTTTGCAAGATGCCCAGTAGGAATACATAGTCCTAATACTAATCACGTTCTATTCTGTACAATATAAACTTTAAATTAAAACATTTACGGTACTTGTAAAATTTACACGTGGAAGTCATGATGCATAAAAATCCTTGAACAACCTTTGAAAGAGTGAGAGAACGTCATAAATCGCTCTTTATACAAACATATGTGCCTACTGATACGGCCCATCCATGGAATGACAGTTTATTTAGCTAAATCCTATAGAATTCCTACTACGTTCAGAAGGAAGAAGCAGAGGAGGATAAGATTGTGAGAGATTCCCTGGGCAAAAAGCACTGTCTGCAATTTTATGTCTGATACAAAGCCATGTCGCACTCTGTCACTGATACACGATGACGGATGCTGGAATTCAATTTAGGTTTTGTCAGTTTTGTAAATGGCGCTGTGCAGTTGAAATCCGGGAAATGCAATCTGTATCAGTAAGCACAAAGCTGCGTGGTGCAATTGAAAGGTCTGGTAGGAGAAAAATGCTATAATGTGAATTATTTAACCCTCTGCAAAAAGAAGCAGTAGCCATATAAGGACATTTTTAACATACAGCGGGATTTACACAATATGAAGCAGACAGAGTTGTTAAACTTCTCATTCACACTAATAAATGGATATAGTTAATGAACGGTGTGCATATGTAAGAGGAGATCATGCAGTTCATCACAGCCTGATTGTGTTTACCAGTTACCAAGGTAACAGAGTGCATTACTATGTATAGATAATTAAAATAGTAAAAACAGTATAGTGGGTACGTAGTAATAGCAACACCTTCTCAGATTACTGCCACATAAAACATTTCTCATGATCTATGTTGTAAGTAAAAAAATGTATCTTATGAATGATATATAGAGAGTATTCTTGATGCTTTAACACATTATTTCAGGCACATTTGTGTTTATTTATGCATGACTCGTAATTTTCAACTCTGTTTCTCCAGATCCTCAGATGCAGATTTGTATTTGTGTTTCTGATCTTTACTTCATTACATAACCAATGTCTGCTTTATTTTCTTTACATGGACTAGCACGTTCTCCCTAAGGCCTCATGCACATGGCCTTTGTTGGGTCCGCAATATACAGTCATCGGCCGTTTGTGCGTCGCATCAAGGATTTGGACCCATTCACTAGAATGGGTCCGCAATCCGGAAGGTGCAGTGAGGAATGAAAGCAAGGAACCGTAGTGCTTCTGTGGGTTTTCTGTCCATGGCACCACACCAAAAACGTAGTGCATGCACTACTTTTTTGTGGTTCGTACCGTCAGACGTGGATCGTGGACCCCATTCAACTGAATGGGTTCACATCTGCAGATGGCGGACATGCGGTCAGTGCCTGTGTACTGTGGACTGCAATTTACGGTCTGCAGCATGAACAGGGATGGCACACAGTGTGTGGATGAGGCCTAAAGATCAGTAATAATATGAATAATCCTGTCACAGAGCGACGACTACACGCCTCTTCCCTTCTGCGCCATCGGCGCCCTGCTGTGTCTCGGCAGCACGGACGCACGCCGCGTCCTGCTGCGAGTGCTGAGCAGGAAGGCCGCTTGGTGTCCTGGTCACCATGGCAACGGGGCGGTGCGTGCCTGGCCGCACGCTTCCTCTCTGTGCGGCCGGCGTTCCCCTTTGACGTGGAAACACTGTAGGGGCTGAGCTCTGCCCTGCAGTTTTTAAACAGGAAACCTGCTGGCCACAGGTTGCCTTTGATCAATTGTCTAGGGCTCTCTGATACTGCTACTTCTGTGCTATTTGGATTTGGACCTGTGCTAGTTTTTGACCCGCTACTTCTTGCTCCCTTGAACCTGACGCGACCTCTTGGATTGACCTTCAGCTTGTTACCTGACCTGACTTTGTATTTCCTCTGTGTACCGACGGGACCTTCTGGTTTGACCCTTTGGCTCGTTCATGGACTCATCTTGTCTCGCTTCTCTGTATTGATACAACCTCAGTGTTTGTACCCTGCTAGTGCGTTGCCATATAACCTGCTACTATTGCCACTATGCCGCCCGCCTATCTGTCTCTGTACTCCTTCTCTCCTCCGCACTTACTGAGGTTAGGGAACGCCACCCAGTTGTTCCCTGTTATTTAGGACGGGCAAGTGCAAGTAGGTAGGGACAGAGGTTTGGGTGCCAGACAGGGGTGCATGAACTCTCTTCCCCTTGGGCGGCGTGACAGAATCACAGGCCCTATATCACCATGGACCCTATACAGAGTCTCACCGGCCACGTGCAGAACCTGGCGCAAATTGTTCAGGAACTGGCGGAAAGGTTACAGGCTCAGGAATCCGTCCAGACGCCTCCACTATCCGCCACGGCTGCTCTGCAGGCAGAAACACATGTCAAGCTGCCAGACCGCTTTTCCGGAGACCGCAAGTGTTTTTTGGCTTTCGCTTGGCCCTCATTCGTCTGGTCCCGACCAACTGAGGGTAGGGATAATTATTTCCCTTCTCCAGGGCAATCCTCAGGAGTGGGCGTTCTCCTTGCCTCCTGACTCTCCTTGCCTTAGGTCAGTGGATGCATTTTTTCAGGCGCTGGGGGTTCTATACGATGAACCCAACAGAGCCTCCTTAGCCGAGTCTCACCTTAAGTGCCTCATTCAGGGTGATAGGCCAGGTGAGGACTACTGTACCCAGTTTCGTAAGTGGTGCGTACCCTCCGGCTGGAATGAACCGGCGCTCAAAAGCCAGTTCAGGTCAGGCCTGGCAGAGAATCTGAAGGATATGCTGGTATGTTACCTCTGCCCAGAAACTTTAGAGGATACCATGACTTTGGCCATTAGGTTGGACAGACGTGTCAGGGAGAGACAGCGGGGACATCTGTTTTCTTCCCAGGGATCTTCCAAACATGAATCCGCTCCCATGGGACTCAAGTTGGAGCCCCAGATGGTCGAACCAATGCAGCTCGGTACGACCCAAAGAGAACAACGTCAACGACGGGGAGCCCGTTTCTACTGTGGTGACTCTGAACATTGGGTTCATCAATGTCCAAAGATTCCTCCTTCCGGAAGGTCATCCAAGTTGGAGGATTCTAAAGACAAGGTACTCCTGCAGGTGGTAAGAAAAAAGTTGTTTCTACCAGTCTCTGTGGCCTTTGGAACCCTTATGGATCTTAAGTTTGCGGTACAGGTGGGAATCCCAGTGTTGAATCTGTCCACTCCTATCTATATTGTCGCCATAGACTCAACTCCCTTGCTGGGAGGAACTGTCAAGTTTTGTACTCCAGTAATAACTTTGTCGGTAGGGGTGTGTCATACTGAGAAGTGTTCGTTCTTTAAAATCTGCCCGTGGAGGTGGTCTTTGGGATGCCCTGGCTTCAGCTATACAACTTGACCATTAATTGGACCCTGGGCAAGTTAGAAAAGTGGGGTCCTAATTGTAATTCTTGTTTGACCTTCATCCAGGCAGGGGTTTCCTCTAGTTCCATCTCAGTCACCCCCCCGTATATTGAGGAGTTCCAAGATGTTTTTTCCACATCCAAGTTAGAGACCCTTCCTCCCCATAGATCTTATGACTGCGCTATAGATTAAGAAGAAGGGTCTAAATTCCCCAAGGGTCGCATTTACAACCTATCCGGTCCTGAGCGCACCACCATGAAGGAGTATATCAGGGAGAGCTTGAAAAAGGGACATATTTGACCTTCCACCTCCCCATGGGTACGGGGTTCTTTTTTGTTAAAAAAAGGACGGGGGTCTCAGATCCTGTATAGACTACAGAAAGTTGAACAAGATCACAATTAATTCCGTTGATTCCTGACTTGTTCAATCAGGTTCTGGGAGCGTCCTGGTTTTCCAAACTGGATTTGAGAGGGGCATATAACCTTATTCATATTAAAGAGGGAGATGAATGGAAAACTGCCTTCAACACTCCAGAGGGACACTTTGAGTATTTAGTCATGCTATTTGGGCTCAGTAATGCCCGGGCAGTTTTTCTGAATTTCATCAACAATATTTTCAGGGAGTATATTGGCAGGTTTACGATTGTATATCTAGACGATATTCTGATTTTCTCTTCTGATTAGGATTCCCATGTCTCTCATCTCAGACTTGTGCTCGGAATTCTTAGGGAAAATCAGTTGTCCGTCAAATTAGAGAAATGTGTGTTTGGAGTACAGGAGATTTTGTATCTTGGGTATATCCTTACTCCTCACTCATTTAAGATGGATCCTAAGAAGGTTCAGGCGATTCAAGACTGGGTGAGACCCTCCTCCTTAAAAGCATTACAACGCTTTTTAGGATTCTCTAATTACTATCGAAAGTTTACAAAAAATTTCTCTGTTATTGCCAAACCTTTGACCGACCTAACCAAAAAAGGGGCGGATCTTGTCAACTGTCCGCCTTAGGCCCTTAAGGCTTTTGATACCCTTAAGATGTGTTTTCAGAACGCCCCAGTCTTGATTCAGCTAGATCCGGAGGAACCTTTTATAGTGGAGTTTGACACATCTGAGAATGGGGTGGGGGCTATTCTTTCTCAGGGATCTCCCAAACTCACTAATTTAAGACCCTGCGCGTTCTTTTTCTCCCACTGAGACGAATTATGACATTGGGAACCGCAAACTACTGGCCATCAAATGGGCATTTGAGGAGTGGAGACATTTACTGAAGGGGCCAAACTCTGTGTCACGGTTCTCACGGACCATAAGAAGCCGCCAAACGCCTTAATCCTAGACAAGCCAGGTGAGCCCTGTTTTTCACTCGCTTTAAATTCTTTATTACTTTCAGGCCCGGAAGTAAGAATGTCAAGGCGGACGCCTTGTCTCGAAGCTTTTGCGCCTTCCAGCCTCCTGGCCCCCCTCCTAAACCAACCTGCCAGCTAACATCATAGTGGCTTCTGTATCCTCGGACCTCTCTTCGGAGATTGCGTCACCTCCGTCTCTGGCTTTTGGGTGAGTGCCATGACTCTGTTTTATGTGGCCATCCCAGTATCGATGCCACTATGGAACTCATATCTAGGTCTTTCTGGTGGCCCTCACTATCTAGAGATATCCGTTCCTATGTGTCAGCTTGCAAGGTATGTGCCAGGTCTAAAACTTTGAGAACGCACCCTGTCGGTGAATTACGACCCCTACCTATTCCATGCAGGCCATGGTCACATATTTTTATGGATTTTATTACTGACTTGCCAGCCTCCGAGGGGAAGTCAGTGGTGTGGGTAGAGGTTGACCGTTTTAGTAAAATGGTTCACTTTGTCCCTCTCACTAAGCTCCCTAATGCCAAGACTCTTACAACGTTGTTTATTGAACACATCGTACGTTTGTATGGAGTTCTGGAAAATATTGTTCCTGACAGGCGTGTTCAGTTCGTCTCAAAATTTTGGCGGGCCTTCTGTCAAAAGTGTGAAATTTCTTTGTCCTTTTCGTCTGCCTTCCATCCTGAGACCAATGGGAAGACCGAACGGTTAAATCAGGCTGTTGAATAGGGATGAGCGAACCCGAACTGGATAGTTCAGGTTCCTACCAAATTTTGGGGTGTTCAGGACACGGACCCGGACATGAAAGTTTTCAAAAAAGTTCGGGTTCGGGTCCGTTGTTCAGCGATTTCTTCCCGCTTTCTGAAGGGCTGCATAGTAGCCAATCAGCTAGCGTTTTACTTCTTGCCCTAAGAAGCCTACTAATGGCATGGCTGTGATTGGCCAATTGCAGCATGTGACCCAGCCTCTATTTAAGCTGGAGTCACGTAGCGCCGCTCGTCACACTGCTCTGATTAGTGTAGGGAGAGGACACAGGTTCTGTGAGGGCAAGATTAGGCAGGGAAAAGTCAGCAAAAACAACTAATGAAGTGATCGATCTATAGCTGTGAATCATTCAATTTCTGCTAGTTAATTTCTCACTGGTTTTTAGGCTGCACAGAGCGTTTTTCTGTCACTTTTTCTGGGGTGATCGGTGGCCATTTTGTGTCTTGTGGTGCAACAGCAAAAGCTGCCACCAAGTCCATCAATCCATCAATACTAGTTTTTTTTTTTTTTTTTTGCTATATCCTACATCAGGGGCTTGGCTGTGCTTATTGTCACCCCTAGAAAATCAGGATAGAAATTTCTATATTTTATTAAGGGGTTAAATTCAATTGCCAAAATAGCAATCCCCTAAATCTGGTGTTCCAGCTGTGGCTAGCCAAGTGTAATACTGTCTGCTGTCTGGCAAAGAATAGATTTTTCTGTGGTGAAATTCAATTGCCAAAATAGCAATCCCCTAAATCTGGTGTCCCAGCAGGGGCTGGCAAAGTTTAATAGTGTTCGGCAAAGGATAGATAATTATCTGCGGTGAAATTTAATTGCCAAAATAGCAATACCCTGAATCTGGTGTTCCAGCTGTGACTGGACTATTTCCCTAATGTCCGTCAAAGGGTATATTTTTTTCTGGTGTGAAATTCAATTGCCAAAATAGCACTACCATAAATCAGTGGTTTCAGCTGTGGCTGGCTAAGTTTAATAGTGTCAGTCAAAGGATAGATTTTGTTCTGGGGTGAAATTTAATTGCCAAAATAGGAATACCGTGAATCTGGTCTTCCAGCTGTGACTGGACAATTTCCCTAGTGTCTGTCAAAGGATATATTATTTTCTGGGGTGAAAGTCAGTAGCAAAAATAGAAATACAGTAAATCTAGTGTTACAGCTGTTGCAGGCCAAGTTTAAATCTGTCCGTAAAAGGGTATATTTTTTTCTGGTGTGAAATTAAATTGCCAAAATAGCAATTCCATAAATCAGTGGTTTCAGCTGTGGATGGCCAAGTTTAATAGTGTCCGCCACAGGAAAGATTTTGTTCTGGGGTGAAATTCAATTGCCAAAATAGCAATACCATAAATCAGTGGTTTCAGCTGTGGCTGGCCAAGTTTAATTGTGTCCGGCAAAGGATATATTTTGTTCTGGGGTGAAATTAAATTGCCAAAATAGCAATACCATAAATCAGTGGTTTCAGCTGTGGCTGGCCAATTTTAATAGTGTCCGTCACAGGATAGATTTTGTTCTGGGATGAGATTTAATTGCCAAAATAGCAATACCCCGAATCTGGTGTTCCAGCTGTGACTGGATAATTTCCCTAGTGTCCGTCAAAGGATATATTATTTTTTGGTGTGAAAGTCAGTAGCAAAATTGGAAATACAGTAAATCTGGTGTTCCAGCTGTTGCAAGCCTAGTTTAAATCTGTCCGTAAAAGGTATATTTTTTTCTGGTGTGAAATTTAATTGCCAAAATAGCACTACCATAAATCTGTGGTTTCAGCTGTGGCTGGCCAAGTTTAATAGTGTCAGTCACAGGATAGATTTTGTTCTGGGGTGAAATTTAATTGCCAAAATAGCAATACCGTGAATCTGGTGTTCCAGCTGTGACTGGACAATTTCCCTTGTGTCCGTCAAAGGAGATATTATTTTCTATGGTGAAAGTCAGTAGCAAAAATTGAAATACAGTAAATCTGGTGTTCCAGCTGTTGCAGGCCTAGTTTAAATCTGTCCGTAAAAGGGTATATTTTTTTTCTGGGGTGAAATTTTATTGCCAAAATAGCAATACCCTGAATCTGGTGTTCCAGCTGTTTCAGACCTAGTTTAAATCTGTCAGTAAAAGGTTATATTTTTTTTCTGGTGTGAAATTCAATTGCCAAAATAGCAATACCATAAATCAGTAATTTCAGCTGTGGCTGGCCAAGTTTAATAGTGTCCGTCACAGGAAAGAGTTTGTTCTGGGGTGAGATTTTATTGCCAAATAGAAATACCCTGAATCTGGTGTTCCAGCTGTTGCAGGCCTAGTTTAAATCTGTCCGTAAAAGGGTATATTTTTTTCTGGTGTGAAATTCAATTGCCAAAATAGCAATACCATAAATCAGTAATTTCAGCTGTGGCTGGCCAAGTTTAATAGTGTCCGTCACAGGAAAGAGTTTGTTCTGGGGTGAGATTTTATTGCCAAATAGAAATACCCTGAATCTGGTGTTCCAGCTGTTGCAGGCCTAGTTTAAATCTGTCCGTAAAAGGGTATATTTTTTTCTGGTGTGAAATTCAATTGCCAAAATAGCAATACCTTAAATCTGGTGTCCCAGCAGTGGCTGGACAAGTTTAATAGTGTCCGGCAAATGATATATTTTATTCTCGGGTGAAATTCAATTGCCAAAATAGCAATACTATAAATCAGTGGTATCAGCTGTGGCTGGCCAATTTTAATAGGGTCTGTCACAGGATAGATTTTGTTCTGGGGTGAGATTTAATTGCCAAAATAGCAATACCCTGAATCTGGTGTTCCAGCTGTGACTGGACAATTTCCCTAGTGTCCGTCAAAGGATATATTATTTTCTGGGGTGAAAGTCAGTAGAAAGAATAGAAATACAGTAAATCTGGTGTTCCAGCTGTTGCAGGCCTAGTTTAAATCTGTCCGTAAAAGGGTATATTTTTTTCTGGTCTGAAATTCAATTGCCAAAATAGCAATACCATAAATCAGTGGTTTCAGCTGTGGCTGGCCAAGTTTAATAGTTTCCGTCACAGGATAGATTTTGTTCTGGGGTGAAAATCACTTGCCAATATAGCAATACCCTGAATCTGGTGTTCCAGCTGTTGTAGGCCAATTGTTAATCTGTCCGTAAAAGGGTAAATTACTCTCAGCGTGCATTTCCAAGTATATTTCTTTCCGTAAAAGGGTATATTACAAAAAGTGTTACATTACAATTGCTGAAAGCATAATCCTGTAAATCTGCACGCACTATTGTGCATCTCATAATGTATTTCTGTCCGTAAAAGGGTATATTACATTCAAGGTGTATATACAAGTGCTGAGAGGGTCATCCTCAATAACTTCACACGCTACCGTGCATCTCCAAGTGTATTTCTGTCCGTTAAAGGGTTTATTTCACAAAGTGTTAAAATACAATTGCTGAAGGCATAATCCTACATATTTTTTCACACGCCACTGTGCATCTCCAAGTGTAAATCTGTCCAGAAAAGGCTACCTTTCAACCAGGGCCTAAATTCTAGGCCTACAATTTTTATTTCCCTAAATCAGTGGTTAAGGCTGTGCCTGGATTAGTGTAATATGGTACATAAATAAATAGTCAGATAGTGTTAGGTGCCTGTAAAAAAAGGCCTGAATTTGAAATCAGTACATTGGGCCCATTTTTTTTTTCTTATTGTGGTGCTTGGTGAACTGTAACAATGAGGAAAACATCCAGTAAGGGACGCGGACGCGGTCGTGGTGGTGTTAGTGGACCCTCTGGTGCTGGGAGAGGACGTGGCCATTCTGCCACAGCCACACGTCCTAGTGAACCAACTACCTCAGGTTCCAGTACCCGCCAGAATTTACAGCGATATTTGGTGGGGCCCAATGCCGTTCTAAGGATAGTAAGGCCTGAGCAGGTACAGGCGCTAGTCAATTGGGTGGCCGACAGTGGATCCAGCACGTTAACAACGTTATCTCCCACCCAGTCTTCTGCAGAAAGCGCACAGCTGGTGCCTGAAAACCAAGCCTATCAGTCTGTCACATCACCCCCATGTATATCAGGGAAACTGTCTGAGCCTCAAGTTATGCAGCAGTCTCTTATGCTGTTTTAAGACTCTGCTGCCGGGATTTCCCAAGGAAATCCACCTAGCCCTTCCCCAGTGGTGAAAGACATAGAATGCACTGATGCACAACCACTGATGATTCCTCATGATGAGGACATGGGAATACCACCTCATCGGAGTCCGCACGTCTCTGATGATGACGAAACACAGCTGCCAACTGCTGCGTCTTTCTGCAGTATGCAGACCGAACAGGAGGTCAGGGAGGAAGACTGTGTGAAAGATGATGCAGGGGACGATAAGGTCCTAGACCCCACATGGAATGAAGGTCGTGCCACTGACTTTCATAGTTCAGAGGAAGAAGCAGTGGTGAGACCGAGCCAACAGCGTAGCAAAAGAGGGAACAGGGGCTAAAAGCAGACCAGCCGCCGCCAAGAGAGTTCGTCTGCTACTGGCCACCGCCACCAGGGACCGAGCACCCCAAAGGCAGCTTCAAGGAGTTCCCTGGCATGGCACTTCTTTAAACAATGTGCTGACGTCAATACCCGAGTGGTTTGCACGCTGTGCCATCAGAGCCCGAGGCAAGGCATTAACGTTCTGAACCTTAGCACAACCTGCATGACCAGGCATCTACATGCAAAGCATGAACTGCAGTGGAGTAAACACCTTAAAAGCAAGGAACTCACTCAGGCTCCCCTGCTCTCTCTTCTGCTGCTGCCTTGGCCTCTTCCTCCACCTCGGGAGGAATGTTGGCACCTGCCGCCCGACAAACAGAGGATGTGCCACCGACACCACCACCTGCGTCACTAAGCATCTCCACCATGTCACATGGCAGCGTTCAGCTCTTCATCTCAAAAACCTTGGAGAGAAAGCCCTAACTGCACACTAGGTAATTGTAGCAGCGGCTGGGCCACAGGCGGAGAGTTCATTGGCGCACGTCCTTCAGCTGCCAAGGATCGCAGGGAATCATTCTTTGCCTCCTGTAGCCTCCTCCTCCTACTCGGCTTCCTCCTCCTCTGCTTCCACCTGCTTATCCAGTCAGCCACACACCTTCAGATCTCTGTGCGGCCTGCGTTCCCCGTTCACATGGAAACACTGTAGGGGCTGAACACCGAGCTGGGAACTCGGCACTCGGCTGCAGAGGACTGGGCAGGTCATGTGAGGCTGGCCACGTCACGTGACCTCTGCCCTGCAATATTTAAAGGCCAAAATTGTAGCATCAGATGCCGCGATCAACAATGAATACAGACTCTGATGGGTTCAATGATTCGCTCATCGAAGTTAATACAGTCTAATACTGTAGGGAGGGCTTGCTTCGTACAGTATTCAAACAAGGTTTTATGCGAACCGATTCGCTCATCCCTAATAACAAATCCACAGTTCTTTACTAAAGCCGGTGAGCAGGTGATCGACACAAGCATTAGTGTTGGGCGCGAATATTCGAATCGCGAATTTTAATAGCAAATATCGCCACTTTGAGAATTTGCGGACATTTAGAATATAGTAATATATAATCGTATTTTCGAATATTCTAGATTTTTTCATCTGAACCCATGATCCCTCCCTGCTTCTTGCTTGTGGGCTAATAAGAAGGCTGCAATGTCTTTGTCTGAGCTTAGCAACCTCCCTAGCAACCAATAGGAAAGTTGCCTAACCCATTACTATATAAGAACCTCCCCAGCAGCCATTTTCTGCAGTTTTTTTTCAGTTCTGAGAGAGACAGCAGTGCCATTGCTGTGCTCTGTGCTTTGCTGATTCATTACATTAGATAGTTAGTTATTTAGCTTATGTATATATATATATATATATATATATATATATATATATATATATATTACAGATAGTGTGAGATAGTCAGTGTAGGTTAGATTGCAATATAGTGTAGCTGATAAGTTTCAGTGCAGGGTGTGTTAGGTAGTGTGATAGGTTCTGCTGTCCATAGATACATACATGCTACAGACATAGTGCTGTGATGTCACAACAATACTTATTGCACTAATCAGTAATATGTAGTCAGACCTGCTAAAATGTTTTGCACGTATTGCGCCAAAATATTTGCATCATTAGTGCCGATTTGTGCAATCCCGAATATATTGGAGCACTCTATCTGCATATAAAAATATTGTAATATTCTGCCGTGCCAACCATTTTCTCCGGTCTCAGGAAACTTCTAGCAGCATGAAAAAGTAGGAAAAGTGACCTATGCCTGTATTGCACGCGTAATACGTGCATATTACATTGCCGATTTTCAGCAATCAAGAAAATATTCGAGAATTCTCAAATTCGCAAATATATAATGAATATTTTACCAAATATTCACAAAATATCGTAAATTCAAATATTGCCCCTGTGGCTCATCACTAACAAGCACTATTCACATGAAATGCAGTATTTACAGTCGATTCAAGTAGTTCCCAAAAGTTGTATATGTAGGCTAGCTTCTCTCTCACAATCAGACAATCAGACTGGTCAATCTCTCCTTTTCTCAGGAGGCTGTTGGTGTGGCGATTATCTTCTTTGCCAAAGTCTGCATTCCCTGTCGGCTAAACCTTCTATAGGTCTTTTTCCCCTCTGAGGGCTGGCACATAAATTGCTTGTGGGCTACAGGGTAATGGAGCTGCTCCTTGCTGCTCTAAAGTGTTCACTCCTCAATAGTCATCCATGAATTCGAGAATCTTCATCCCAGAAATGAAGGTTGGAGCCAGCTCTCTCTAGCCACATGACACCTCCCACTCCCTATACAACCTTATGGGATTTAAAGTACATGCACATAATACATGAAACACAAGGATATTAACACTGTCAATGCTTTGCAGTATATATCAGGAAACTTGAATGTGACTTGACTGTGTATATGTGCATTGTGTAATGTATGACAATGCTATACTGTCAAGAACAAAAAGTCCAATGTGGGTTTTAAATCTATCGTCCTGCAGTAGCATTATCTTTAGACTCTGTATACGGATGATAACTAGGGATAAGCTAAGCCGGACCAGAATGTTCGGGTTCGTACTGAACATTATGGGTCCGGTATTTTAGTGATAAATAAAGCTTGTTGAAAGGCAGCAGCACTGACAATCAACAAGCTTCTAGACTGTGGGCACTTTGAAGCCATCACAGCCATGATTTGTATTGGCACGGATGTGATTGGCCAGCGTAGCACGAGACCCTGCCTGCATAATTGCTGGATCATGTGTTGCACTGCCATTCTGCTCACTAGTGTAGGGACTGGATGTTTCTGCAGTGAGAGATAGAGTTAGGCTTGTAATCTGGCTGATAACTCAGTGGGTGACCTATAGGCATGTTTTGCACCAATGACACAGAAATACAACACTTAATCGGGTTGTTAACTCTGTTGGTGACCTATAGACATTTGTTTGGGGTGCAATACAACTTCTTTGCACCAGTAACAAAGAAATACAATACTTAATCTGACTGTTAATTCTCTTGGTGACCTATAGGCATTTTTGGGGTGCAAAAACCTCTTTTGCATCTGTGACACAGAAATAGAATAGCTTATTAGTCTGTTAATTCTGTGGGTGACATAAACCAATTTTTCGGTGCAATACACCTCCTTTGCTTCCGTAAAAAGAAATACAATACTTAAACGGGCTGTTAATTCTGTGGGTGACCTATAACCATTTTTTGAGGTGGAATACAACTTCTTTGCACCGGTGACAAAGTAATACAATACTTTCTCTGGCTATTAATTCTGTCGGTGACCTATAGACATTTTTGGGGTGCAAAACACCTCCTCTGCATTCGTGACACAGAAGTAGAATAGTCAATTAGTCTATTAATTCTGTGGGTGACATGAAGCAATTTTTTGGGTTGCAAAAAAACCTCCTTTGCATCCGTGACACTGTAATACTGTCCCATGGAAGCGTTCAGTTGTCCATCCCCAGCAGCCTTCTAGCTTTATGGGGTTCGTTGTTTGGGGTCAAATTCCCTTTGGGGTCAAGATAGAACTTTGAAACAAAGTTCAGCAAAACCCGTCAAACCCGAATATCCACTGGTTTGTTCATCCCTAATGATAACCTTCTGACAACAGAAATAACATTTATTTATTTATTTTGGGAGGAAATACTTTCTTTGTATTTATAATTTTCTTTTATTTTTATTTTTTAACATTTTACTTAAAAAAATTAATTCATTTATTTATCTATTTATTTGTTTATTTTACTATGGCAGCACAGCATAGGAGGGAGAACATTGTGTTTGTATTCCATATTGTCCCAATGTACAGATGACTGACAACACTAATCTAATGGTAAGAAGGTAAGCCTGTAAGTTCACAGTTATGAATGATCTGTTTACACAGGCATGAAGAGAAGGCACAGATTGCATCTTCTCAGCATGCCTCAAAGCCGCTTTTCGTAGAGAATCTCAGTGATGTCATTACAGCATTGCGTTTAGAAACAGAACGCTCAATATAAGTGCTGTGTTCAGGGATTTTCAGTAATAGAAAACTGATTATTCCAGTCTCTGTCACAACCTAGGTTAGAGCTGTCAGTTCAATAAACACAGAAAGTGTAAGTGTGCCTCTGCATGTTTAGGAATAAGTGCATGGGTAAGGGTGGCTGACCTGTGTCTTTCCATACAAGCATAGTCAATATTTTCACTATATTATCGAAAAGCATGTTGTACAGAATAATAAGGACTGACATTTGTGATCTTTAACTGCGATTTATTGTGTGCTATAGAATATTTTAGAATAAGGATGCCTACTGCTAATTTTAGTCTTTATAAACTGAAGGAACCTCATGTAGGTACCACATGGGGTGAAATTTCAACAAAATCCTCTACCAAATATTCAAATTACAGATGAGTGTATTTCTTGAAATTCATTTTGGATTTGATTCACCAAATGTTTCAAAAATTCCATTCAGGTACAAATTGATTATACATAAATGAAAAGTACTCTCAAAGGCCAAGAGAGACCCATTTATAATACACCACTAGAAAAGAGATGTGCAATTCAGTTCTCCATCCACAAGGACACAAACACTGAATGCCCCCATATTACACTTCTCTGAATAAGACAAGCAAGTCAGTAGCCCTTCCAAGAGAAAACTGCCCTGGTTAGCTAAGTGGCTTTTGTCAGCATCTTGAGGGTGCTATTTCTCATCAGGAGATCACCTAGTATGAATAAGGAGTATTGCAGCTCAGCCAATGCTGCTTTGCATTTCTGGGAAATACAGTATGTATGCACATATCTACTGTATGCGTATATCTACTGGCATCAGATAGGCTAAGGATTTTGTGTTCAGTTTTTAGCATGGATTCTGTACAGTAAAATCAAACCAAATGTCCTGCTTTCCACAGGAGCCCACGCAGCAGTTCATTTAATGAAGCTTTTATTGCGCAGTTTTTAAGACCACGGGTTCATTCTTGGCATGGTTACCCCATGACCCCTCACAAACCAAAGCAGGAGCCTGCTCATGGTTTAGCTCTATTCATCGAACTGTGAGGGAATTCAAATTGCTTTTCTTCCAAAAGAAAAGAACACTAACCCTATCTAAAGCTAGTAGTAGTAACATATGCTAATTTTTGTATGTGTTTTTCCCAGAAATGTAGAGCAACATTTGCTGAATTATAATGCTCGTTGTCATTCTAGGTGGTCTTCCTAATGAGAAAGAGCATTTCAAGACCCCATTAAAAGCCACTCAGCTAATAAGGTCAATTTATATTTGAGATAATCTGGGGTTATATAATAAACTGAAATACATCTATATTAGGCACATTTCAGGTGCATATTGCGGTGTAACAGCTAGTTACGCCATAATCTGTGAATTTTTCCCACTCATGCCAGGTCTAAAAAGTTGGCTGGGCTTGGATGGGCTGCCTTATTAACCAGTTTCTGCATCTAGTTTATAGGAAAGAATCGCGAGTAGCGATAAAGATAAAGAGCACTGGTGGTTTGTGCTGATATATCTAGAGTTGTGAGAAACAGGGGTTTTAAAATCTTATCTAGCGGTGGTTAATTAGTAGAATTGTAGTAGAGTGTTATTAATAGTATAGGTATTCGGCGGTAAGATAAGGAGTTAAAGTCAGTAATAGTACAGGTATTCGGTGGTAAGATAAGGAGTTAAAGTCAGTAATGTAATTCCCTCTGACTCCGTTTATCGTTACCTTTTCTCTTGTCAGTCTTTCCTTGAGCGTCCGATCGCTGTTGTGCAAAAATTTCGCCAATCTTCGGGTGTTGCGCTTTCAGGTTTTCTTCTGTTCACCTACCAGCACAAACGCTGCTCCGGCCGGCAGCACGCGTTGTGCAAGGGAACGTGAAGTAGTGTTAGAGCGTTGTCCTGGAGATTCCTGTGGGTGACGTCACCACTGGTAGTACGGTAGCCTCCAAGGTTCACAATTCTTCCTACGTGTTTCAAAGCCTTGCGGGCTTCTTCATCAGGGATGGTAAGTCCTAGTGGTCTTAGGGGTTTTATAGGCTTGTGTAGTTTCCATGACAATCTCCATTTTTTAGGGCGAGTGTGGTATTTGGCTGAATCTAGTTTGCACAATGGTGTTGAATAGTAATTAGTGGCATTTTATTCGCCTAAATAGCTGTTCTGTTTTTGTATGTAAATAGTTAGATCAGTTAGTGGCGTTTTATTCTGTTTTCCCGCTCACTGAAAAGCAAAGAATTCTATTTCGTTGTTTAGTCCGTTGGGTGCCAGACTATTGAACCGGAATATCCATTTGGTCTCTGCTTGTGACATTTCTTTTATATAATCTCCCCCTCTTATATTTCTGGCCACTCTTTTGTACTGACTATACGGCACGGCAGACCACAAAAATCTTTTCAGTTTCTGCATCTGTTTCAGGCGTAGAAAAAGGTCTAAACTTTGGTGGAACCACCATCAGTTTAGGGGTTTATTAAGACCGGCGTCTAAAACGCCCATCTTAAGAAATGTGCCCCTCTGCTTTTGCTGGTATGATAAAATGCACATTGCAAAGATTTGCCACACAGAAATCCACACCAGAAATCCGCATGTTAAGGCCTCATGCACACGAACGTATTTTCTTTCCGTGTCCGTTCCGTTTTTGCGGACCATATGCGGAACCAATAATTTCAATGGGTTTCGCAAAAAAAGCGGAAGGTACTCCATGTGCATTCCGTTTCCGTATGTCCGTTTTCCGTTCCCATTTTTCTAGTTTGCGGACAAGGATAGGCCTTATTACAATGGATCCGCAAAAAACGGATGCCAGATGGAGCGTCATCCATTTTTTTGCGGCTCCATAATTGCGGACCGCAAAACACATACGGTGGTGTGCATGAGGCCTAAGGCCGATACCCTAAATGTCTGCAAAAGTTAAGGACCCTTTCACACGGGCGAGTTTTCCGCGGGTGCAATGCGTGATGTGAGCGCATTGCAACCGCACTGAATCCTGACCCATTCATTTCAATGGGTCTGTGTACATAAGCGGTTTTTCACGCATCACTTCTGCGTTGCGTGACAATCGCAGCATGTTCTATATTCTGCATTTTCACGCAGCCCCTAGCCCCATAGAAGTGAATGGGGCTGCGTGAAACGCATTGCATCCGCAAGCAAGTGCGGGTGCGTTGCATTTTCACTGATGGTTGCTAGGAGATGTTGTTTGTAAACCTTCAGTTTTTTATCACGCGCGTGAAAAACGCAATAAAACGCATTGCACCCGCGTGGAAAAACTGAACAACTGAGCGCAATCGCAGGCAAAACTGAATGGCTTTGCCTGTGAAATCGCACAGTTTTCACTGAACGCATCCGCAACGCATCCGGACCTAATCCGGACACGCTCGTGTGAAAGAGGCCTAACTGAAATCATTGACTGTAATGGGTTTCTTGTAAAGTTGGGGAATCTGAGAGAAAATGTTCCACTGAAAAAATAGTATGATAGGTTGAAGAGGGTGTAAGTCCTATAGAATACCTTCACGTTCTATAAAACCTATGTTTACATTAGTAATTAACTTGCATTTTTAATGGGAAAAAGATTGAAACACAGCATAATAGATGAAAAGCTGAGACACTTCAATGCATTTTTAACATTGAATTCAAGATATTAAGAATGTAATTTTTTAATAGATAAAAGGACAATACTATACTTTTGTATTCTGCCTAACAAAAATGTTTCATGATGGAACAAAGGAGAATGCATGGCATCAGATTAAATCAATGGGATCATAAGCGTTAAGTTGAATTTGGATGGGGCAATAATTGGGCAGATTATCGGGAACAAACATTCCTGTGAACACTTGTTCCGAACATCCTGTCCCTGTAAAGTATAGCCCATCACCCACTGAAAGAGCGAAAACATTCGTTCATGGGGTGAAACTGTCAGTAGTGTAGGCACGTAAATCTTTGTTTCTCGGCAGCAGAGCATGCTGTTTAAACAGCAATCTGCTGCCCAGAAACAATGTAGCTGTATTTAAGAGGATTGGGAAGGCTGGGCTTCTTCTTGACCCGTCTAAATCCACCTTTAATGTTTCTCTATGTTTTTTATCTGAAAAAAAATAAAATAAAAATTAACAGCATAATGTGAAAAAAGTTAGGCCTCTTGCACACGACCGTATGGTGTTTCCAGTATTTTGCGGTCCGCAAAAAACGGATCTGCAAAAAATACGGATGACGTCTCTGTGTATTCTGTTTTTTGCGGAACAGAACAGCTGGACCCTAATAGAACAGTACTATCCTTGTCTATTATGCAGACAATAATAGTACATGCTCTATCTTTGAACAGAACGGCAAAACGGAAATACGGAAACAGAAAGCATACTGAGTACCTTCTGTTTTTTTTTTTTGCGGATCCATTGAAATGAATGGTTCTGTATACGGAACGCAAAAAATGGATTGTAAATGTAAAAAAAAAAAACGTTTGTGTGCAAGAGGCCTTTGTGTATTTAAAGTTAGCCATACAAAGAAGATGGGTCTATGGTCCCAACCGCACTTTGCCCAAAAGTCCAGGTGTATTTCAATAGGGGAAGGAGTCAAGCCATTTCCAGATACTTACTTCTGGCAGTGACTTATTTCTAGATTAACAAAAAATTGGGCATTTAGAACACAAACATGTCCAATCCTCTTTGTCCCTAACATCCTACACCAAATTTATCACAGTAGCTCAAGCTGATAAAGTTGTTGTACGTCTAGACAGTCTTTAGAAGGCATAATCCTACATATTTTTTCACACGCCACTGTGCATCTCCAAGTGTAAATCTGTCCAGAAAAGGCTACCTTTCAACCAGGGCCTAAATTCTAGGCCTACAATTTTTATTTCCCTAAATCAGTGGTT
This sequence comes from Bufotes viridis, assembly GCA_033119425.1. Taxonomy (NCBI): domain Eukaryota; kingdom Metazoa; phylum Chordata; class Amphibia; order Anura; family Bufonidae; genus Bufotes; species Bufotes viridis. The sequence continues at coordinate 244,891,908 of CM065591.1, read as the reverse complement.
AAGGCTGTGCCTGGATTAGTGTAATATGGTACATAAATAAATAGTCAGATAGTGTTAGGTGCCTGTAAAAAAGGCCTGAATTTGAAATCAGTACATTGGGCCAATTTTTTTTTTCTTATTGTGGTGCTTGGTGAACTGTAACAATGAGGAAAACATCCAGTAAGGGACGCGGACGCGGTCGTGGTGGTGTTAGTGGACCCTCTGGTGCTGGGAGAGGACGTGGCCATTCTGCCACAGCCACACGTCCTAGTGAACCAACTACCTCAGGTTCCAGTACCCGCCAGAATTTACAGCGATATTTGGTGGGGCCCAATGCCGTTCTAAGGATAGTAAGGCCTGAGCAGGTACAGGCGCTAGTCAATTGGGTGGCCGACAGTGGATCCAGCACGTTAACAACGTTATCTCCCACCCAGTCTTCTGCAGAAAGCGCACAGCTGGTGCCTGAAAACCAAGCCTATCAGTCTGTCACATCACCCCCATGTATATCAGGGAAACTGTCTGAGCCTCAAGTTATGCAGCAGTCTCTTATGCTGTTTTAAGACTCTGCTGCCGGGATTTCCCAAGGAAATCCACCTAGCCCTTCCCCAGTGGTGAAAGACATAGAATGCACTGATGCACAACCACTGATGATTCCTCATGATGAGGACATGGGAATACCACCTCATCGGAGTCCGCACGTCTCTGATGATGACGAAACACAGCTGCCAACTGCTGCGTCTTTCTGCAGTATGCAGACCGAACAGGAGGTCAGGGAGGAAGACTGTGTGAAAGATGATGCAGGGGACGATAAGGTCCTAGACCCCACATGGAATGAAGGTCGTGCCACTGACTTTCATAGTTCAGAGGAAGAAGCAGTGGTGAGACCGAGCCAACAGCGTAGCAAAAAGAGGGAACAGGGGGCTAAAAGCAGACCAGCCGCCGCCAAGAGAGTTCGTCTGCTACTGGCCACCGCCACCAGGGACCGAGCACCCCAAAGGCAGCTTCAAGGAGTTCCCTGGCATGGCACTTCTTTAAACAATGTGCTGACGTCAATACCCGAGTGGTTTGCACGCTGTGCCATCAGAGCCCGAGGCAAGGCATTAACGTTCTGAACCTTAGCACAACCTGCATGACCAGGCATCTACATGCAAAGCATGAACTGCAGTGGAGTAAACACCTTAAAAGCAAGGAACTCACTCAGGCTCCCCTGCTCTCTCTTCTGCTGCTGCCTTGGCCTCTTCCTCCACCTCGGGAGGAATGTTGGCACCTGCCGCCCGACAAACAGAGGATGTGCCACCGACACCACCACCTGCGTCACTAAGCATCTCCACCATGTCACATGGCAGCGTTCAGCTCTTCATCTCAAAAACCTTGGAGAGAAAGCCCTAACTGCACACTAGGTAATTGTAGCAGCGGCTGGGCCACAGGCGGAGAGTTCATTGGCGCACGTCCTTCAGCTGCCAAGGATCGCAGGGAATCATTCTTTGCCTCCTGTAGCCTCCTCCTCCTACTCGGCTTCCTCCTCCTCTGCTTCCACCTGCTTATCCAGTCAGCCACACACCTTCAGATCTCTGTGCGGCCTGCGTTCCCCGTTCACATGGAAACACTGTAGGGGCTGAACACCGAGCTGGGAACTCGGCACTCGGCTGCAGAGGACTGGGCAGGTCATGTGAGGCTGGCCACGTCACGTGACCTCTGCCCTGCAATATTTAAAGGCCAAAATTGTAGCATCAGATGCCGCGATCAACAATGAATACAGACTCTGATGGGTTCAATGATTCGCTCATCGAAGTTAATACAGTCTAATACTGTAGGGAGGGCTTGCTTCGTACAGTATTCAAACAAGGTTTTATGCGAACCGATTCGCTCATCCCTAATAACAAATCCACAGTTCTTTACTAAAGCCGGTGAGCAGGTGATCGACACAAGCATTAGTGTTGGGCGCGAATATTCGAATCGCGAATTTTAATAGCAAATATCGCCACTTTGAGAATTTGCGGACATTTAGAATATAGTAATATATAATCGTATTTTCGAATATTCTAGATTTTTTTCATCTGAACCCATGATCCCTCCCTGCTTCTTGCTTGTGGGCTAATAAGAAGGCTGCAATGTCTTTGTCTGAGCTTAGCAACCTCCCTAGCAACCAATAGGAAAGTTGCCTAACCCATTACTATATAAGAACCTCCCCAGCAGCCATTTTCTGCAGTTTTTTTTCAGTTCTGAGAGAGACAGCAGTGCCATTGCTGTGCTCTGTGCTTTGCTGATTCATTACATTAGATAGTTAGTTATTTAGCTTATGTATATATATATATATATATATATATATATATATATATATATATTACAGATAGTGTGAGATAGTCAGTGTAGGTTAGATTGCAATATAGTGTAGCTGATAAGTTTCAGTGCAGGGTGTGTTAGGTAGTGTGATAGGTTCTGCTGTCCATAGATACATACATGCTACAGACATAGTGCTGTGATGTCACAACAATACTTATTGCACTAATCAGTAATATGTAGTCAGACCTGCTAAAATGTTTTGCACGTATTGCGCCAAAATATTTGCATCATTAGTGCCGATTTGTGCAATCCCGAATATATTGGAGCACTCTATCTGCATATAAAAATATTGTAATATTCTGCCGTGCCAACCATTTTCTCCGGTCTCAGGAAACTTCTAGCAGCATGAAAAAAGTAGGAAAAGTGACCTATGCCTGTATTGCACGCGCAATACGTGCATATTACATTGCCGATTTTCGCAATCAAGAAAATATTCGAGAATTCTCAAATTCGCAAATATATAATGAATATTTTACCAAATATTCACAAAATATCGTAAATTCAAATATTGCCCCTGTGGCTCATCACTAACAAGCACTATTCACATGAAATGCAGTATTTACAGTCGATTCAAGTAGTTCCCAAAAGTTGTATATGTAGGCTAGCTTCTCTCTCACAATCAGACAATCAGACTGGTCAATCTCTCCTTTTCTCAGGAGGCTGTTGGTGTGGCGATTATCTTCTTTGCCAAAGTCTGCATTCCCTGTCGGCTAAACCTTCTATAGGTCTTTTTTCCCCTCTGAGGGCTGGCACATAAATTGCTTGTGGGCTACAGGGTAATGGAGCTGCTCCTTGCTGCTCTAAAGTGTTCACTCCTCAATAGTCATCCATGAATTCGAGAATCTTCATCCCAGAAATGAAGGTTGGAGCCAGCTCTCTCTAGCCACATGACACCTCCCACTCCCTATACAACCTTATGGGATTTAAAGTACATGCACATAATACATGAAACACAAGGATATTAACACTGTCAATGCTTTGCAGTATATATCAGGAAACTTGAATGTGACTTGACTGTGTATATGTGCATTGTGTAATGTATGACAATGCTATACTGTCAAGAACAAAAAGTCCAATGTGGGTTTTAAATCTATCGTCCTGCAGTAGCATTATCTTTAGACTCTGTATACGGATGATAACTAGGGATAAGCTAAGCCGGACCAGAATGTTCGGGTTCGTACTGAACATTATGGGTCCGGTATTTTAGTGATAAATAAAGCTTGTTGAAAGGCAGCAGCACTGACAATCAACAAGCTTCTAGACTGTGGGCACTTTGAAGCCATCACAGCCATGATTTGTATTGGCACGGATGTGATTGGCCAGCGTAGCACGAGACCCTGCCTGCATAATTGCTGGATCATGTGTTGCACTGCCATTCTGCTCACTAGTGTAGGGACTGGATGTTTCTGCAGTGAGAGATAGAGTTAGGCTTGTAATCTGGCTGATAACTCAGTGGGTGACCTATAGGCATGTTTTGCACCAATGACACAGAAATACAACACTTAATCGGGTTGTTAACTCTGTTGGTGACCTATAGACATTTGTTTGGGGTGCAATACAACTTCTTTGCACCAGTAACAAAGAAATACAATACTTAATCTGACTGTTAATTCTCTTGGTGACCTATAGGCATTTTTGGGGTGCAAAAACCTCTTTTGCATCTGTGACACAGAAATAGAATAGCTTATTAGTCTGTTAATTCTGTGGGTGACATAAACCAATTTTTCGGTGCAATACACCTCCTTTGCTTCCGTAAAAAGAAATACAATACTTAAACGGGCTGTTAATTCTGTGGGTGACCTATAACCATTTTTTGAGGTGGAATACAACTTCTTTGCACCGGTGACAAAGTAATACAATACTTTCTCTGGCTATTAATTCTGTCGGTGACCTATAGACATTTTTGGGGTGCAAAACACCTCCTCTGCATTCGTGACACAGAAGTAGAATAGTCAATTAGTCTATTAATTCTGTGGGTGACATGAAGCAATTTTTTGGGTTGCAAAAAAACCTCCTTTGCATCCGTGACACTGTAATACTGTCCCATGGAAGCGTTCAGTTGTCCATCCCCAGCAGCCTTCTAGCTTTATGGGGTTCGTTGTTTGGGGTCAAATTCCCTTTGGGGTCAAGATAGAACTTTGAAACAAAGTTCAGCAAAACCCGTCAAACCCGAATATCCACTGGTTTGTTCATCCCTAATGATAACCTTCTGACAACAGAAATAACATTTATTTATTTATTTTGGGAGGAAATACTTTCTTTGTATTTATAATTTTCTTTTATTTTTATTTTTTAACATTTTACTTAAAAAAATTAATTCATTTATTTATCTATTTATTTGTTTATTTTACTATGGCAGCACAGCATAGGAGGGAGAACATTGTGTTTGTATTCCATATTGTCCCAATGTACAGATGACTGACAACACTAATCTAATGGTAAGAAGGTAAGCCTGTAAGTTCACAGTTATGAATGATCTGTTTACACAGGCATGAAGAGAAGGCACAGATTGCATCTTCTCAGCATGCCTCAAAGCCGCTTTTCGTAGAGAATCTCAGTGATGTCATTACAGCATTGCGTTTAGAAACAGAACGCTCAATATAAGTGCTGTGTTCAGGGATTTTCAGTAATAGAAAACTGATTATTCCAGTCTCTGTCACAACCTAGGTTAGAGCTGTCAGTTCAATAAACACAGAAAGTGTAAGTGTGCCTCTGCATGTTTAGGAATAAGTGCATGGGTAAGGGTGGCTGACCTGTGTCTTTCCATACAAGCATAGTCAATATTTTCACTATATTATCGAAAAGCATGTTGTACAGAATAATAAGGACTGACATTTGTGATCTTTAACTGCGATTTATTGTGTGCTATAGAATATTTTAGAATAAGGATGCCTACTGCTAATTTTAGTCTTTATAAACTGAAGGAACCTCATGTAGGTACCACATGGGGTGAAATTTCAACAAAATCCTCTACCAAATATTCAAATTACAGATGAGTGTATTTCTTGAAATTCATTTTGGATTTGATTCACCAAATGTTTCAAAAATTCCATTCAGGTACAAATTGATTATACATAAATGAAAAGTACTCTCAAAGGCCAAGAGAGACCCATTTATAATACACCACTAGAAAAGAGATGTGCAATTCAGTTCTCCATCCACAAGGACACAAACACTGAATGCCCCCATATTACACTTCTCTGAATAAGACAAGCAAGTCAGTAGCCCTTCCAAGAGAAAACTGCCCTGGTTAGCTAAGTGGCTTTTGTCAGCATCTTGAGGGTGCTATTTCTCATCAGGGAGATCACCTAGTATGAATAAGGAGTATTGCAGCTCAGCCAATGCTGCTTTGCATTTCTGGGAAATACAGTATGTATGCACATATCTACTGTATGCGTATATCTACTGGCATCAGATAGGCTAAGGATTTTGTGTTCAGTTTTTAGCATGGATTCTGTACAGTAAAATCAAACCAAATGTCCTGCTTTCCACAGGAGCCCACGCAGCAGTTCATTTAATGAAGCTTTTTATTGCGCAGTTTTTAAGACCACGGGTTCATTCTTGGCATGGTTACCCCATGACCCCCTCACAAACCAAAGCAGGAGCCTGCTCATGGTTTAGCTCTATTCATCGAACTGTGAGGGGAATTCAAATTGCTTTTCTTCCAAAAAGAAAAGAACACTAACCCTATCTAAAGCTAGTAGTAGTAACATATGCTAATTTTTGTATGTGTTTTTCCCAGAAATGTAGAGCAACATTTGCTGAATTATAATGCTCGTTGTCATTCTAGGTGGTCTTCCTAATGAGAAAGAGCATTTCCAAGACCCCATTAAAAGCCACTCAGCTAATAAGGTCAATTTATATTTGAGATAATCTGGGGGTTATATAATAAACTGAAATACATCTATATTAGGCACATTTCAGGTGCATATTGCGGTGTAACAGCTAGTTACGCCATAATCTGTGAATTTTTCCCACTCATGCCAGGTCTAAAAAGTTGGCTGGGCTTGGATGGGCTGCCTTATTAACCAGTTTCTGCATCTAGTTTATAGGAAAGAATCGCGAGTAGCGATAAAGATAAAGAGCACTGGTGGTTTGTGCTGATATATCTAGAGTTGTGAGAAACAGGGGTTTTAAAATCTTATCTAGCGGTGGTTAATTAGTAGAATTGTAGTAGAGTGTTATTAATAGTATAGGTATTCGGCGGTAAGATAAGGAGTTAAAGTCAGTAATAGTACAGGTATTCGGTGGTAAGATAAGGAGTTAAAGTCAGTAATGTAATTCCCTCTGACTCCGTTTATCGTTACCTTTTCTCTTGTCAGTCTTTCCTTGAGCGTCCGATCGCTGTTGTGCAAAAATTTCGCCAATCTTCGGGTGTTGCGCTTTCAGGTTTTCTTCTGTTCACCTACCAGCACAAACGCTGCTCCGGCCGGCAGCACGCGTTGTGCAAGGGAACGTGAAGTAGTGTTAGAGCGTTGTCCTGGAGATTCCTGTGGGTGACGTCACCACTGGTAGTACGGTAGCCTCCAAGGTTCACAATTCTTCCTACGTGTTTCAAAGCCTTGCGGGCTTCTTCATCAGGGATGGTAAGTCCTAGTGGTCTTAGGGTTTTATAGGCTTGTGTAGTTTCCATGACAATCTCCATTTTTAGAGGCGAGTGTGGTATTTGGCTGAATCTAGTTTGCACAATGGTGTTGAATAGTAATTAGTGGCATTTTATTCGCCTAAATAGCTGTTCTGTTTTTGTATGTAAATAGTTAGATCAGTTAGTGGCGTTTTATTCTGTTTTCCCGCTCACTGAAAAGCAAAGAATTCTATTTCGTTGTTTAGTCCGTTGGGTGCCAGACTATTGAACCGGAATATCCATTTGGTCTCTGCTTGTGACATTTCTTTTATATAATCTCCCCCTCTTATATTTCTGGCCACTCTTTTGTACTGACTATACGGCACGGCAGACCACAAAAATCTTTTCAGTTTCTGCATCTGTTTCAGGCGTAGAAAAAGGTCTAAACTTTGGTGGAACCACCATCAGTTTAGGGGTTTATTAAGACCGGCGTCTAAAACGCCCATCTTAAGAAATGTGCCCCTCTGCTTTTTGCTGGTATGATAAAATGCACATTGCAAAAGATTTGCCACACAGAAATCCACACCAGGAAATCCGCATGTTAAGGCCTCATGCACACGAACGTATTTTCTTTCCGTGTCCGTTCCGTTTTTTTTGCGGACCATATGCGGAACCAATAATTTCAATGGGTTTCGCAAAAAAAACGGAAGGTACTCCATGTGCATTCCGTTTCCGTATGTCCGTTTTTCCGTTCCCATTTTTTCTAGTTTGCGGACAAGGATAGGCCTTATTACAATGGATCCGCAAAAAAAACGGATGCCAGATGGAGCGTCATCCATTTTTTTTTGCGGCTCCACAATTTGCGGACCGCAAAACACATACGGTGGTGTGCATGAGGCCTAAGGCCGATACCCTAAATGTCTGCAAAAAGTTAAGGACCCTTTCACACGGGCGAGTTTTCCGCGCGGGTGCAATGCGTGATGTGAACGCATTGCAACCGCACTGAATCCTGACCCATTCATTTCAATGGGTCTGTGTACATAAGCGGTTTTTTTCACGCATCACTTCTGCGTTGCGTGACAATCGCAGCATGTTCTATATTCTGCATTTTTCACGCAGCCCTAGCCCCATAGAAGTGAATGGGGCTGCGTGAAAAACGCATTGCATCCGCAAGCAAGTGCGGGTGCGTTGCATTTTTCACTGATGGTTGCTAGGAGATGTTGTTTGTAAACCTTCAGTTTTTTATCACGCGCGTGAAAAACGCAATAAAACGCATTGCACCCGCGTGGAAAAAACTGAACAACTGAACGCAATCGCAGGCAAAACTGAATGGCTTTGCCTGTGAAATCGCACAGTTTTCACTGAACGCATCCGCAACGCATCCGGACCTAATCCGGACACGCTCGTGTGAAAGAGGCCTAACTGAAATCATTGACTGTAATGGGTTTCTTGTAAAGTTGGGGAATCTGAGAGAAAAATGTTCCACTGAAAAAATAGTATGATAGGTTGAAGAGGGTGTAAGTCCTATAGAATACCTTCACGTTCTATAAAACCTATGTTTACATTAGTAATTAACTTGCATTTTTAATGGGAAAAAGATTGAAACACAGCATAATAGATGAAAAGCGAGACACTTCAATGCATTTTTAACATTGAATTCAAGATATTAAGAATGTAATTTTTTAATAGATAAAAGGACAATACTATACTTTTGTATTCTGCCTAACAAAAAATGTTTCATGATGGAACAAAGGAGAATGCATGGCATCAGATTAAATCAATGGGATCATAAGCGTTAAGTTGAATTTGGATGGGGCAATAATTGGGCAGATTATCGGGAACAAACATTCCTGTGAACACTTGTTCCGAACATCCTGTCCCTGTAAAGGTATAGCCCATCACCCACTGAAAGAGCGAAAACATTCGTTCATGGGGTGAAACTGTCAGTAGTGTAGGCACGTAAATCTTTGTTTCTCGGCAGCAGAGCATGCTGTTTAAACAGCAATCTGCTGCCCAGAAACAATGTAGCTGTATTTAAGAGGATTGGGAAGGCTGGGCTTCTTCTTGACCCGTCTAAATCCACCTTTAATGTTTCTCTATGTTTTTTATCTGAAAAAAAATAAAATAAAAATTAACAGCATAATGTGAAAAAAGTTAGGCCTCTTGCACACGACCGTATGGTGTTTCCAGTATTTTGCGGTCCGCAAAAACGGATCTGCAAAAAATACGGATGACGTCTCTGTGTATTCTGTTTTTGCGGAACAGAACAGCTGGACCCTAATAGAACAGTACTATCCTTGTCTATTATGCAGACAATAATAGTACATGCTCTATCTTTGAACAGAACGGCAAAACGGAAATACGGAAACAGAAAGAGTACCTTCTGTTTTTTTTTTTTTTGCGGATCCATTGAAATGAATGGTTCTGTATACGGAACGCAAAAAATGGATTGTAAATGTAAAAAAAAAAAACGTTTGTGTGCAAGAGGCCTTTGTGTATTTAAAGTTAGCCATACAAAGAAGATGGGTCTATGGTCCCAACCGCACTTTGCCCAAAAGTCCAGGTGTATTTCAATAGGGGAAGGAGTCAAGCCATTTCCAGATACTTACTTCTGGCAGTGACTTATTTCTAGATTAACAAAAAATTGGGCATTTAGAACACAAACATGTCCAATCCTCTTTGTCCCTAACATCCTACACCAAATTTATCACAGTAGCTCAAGCTGATAAAGTTGTTGTACGTCTAGACAGTCTTTATCCAGTTCTATCACAAATTTTGGTTGGCTTCCTTTGAAAAGTAATTTTATACCAGAACTGTGGCACAATTTTGGCTCAAAATATTGCATCGGAGACCACACCCCTTCTAGCTAGCCATGCTATTTTCTGTTACTGACACCTCTTTGTTGTGCTAGATACAGTGGATTTTTCTAAAATGAAAGTAGATTTAAAAATGCACCAATATGTGCCAAATAACAAAAATAATGTTGCAACATTCAGCGTCCCAACCTGAACAGCACAACCATGATGCAGCCAGGAACAGGCACCTTCCTTAAATGATATTATCACTGGCACCCGCCTACTGAGGGTCACGCAAGCATACTGATCCAATGACACCAGATACCTGCTGGCAATTTGTTTTTGTTATCTGATTTCATATGAACACGTAGTTCCACTCTGAGTAGTATGTTTTAGTGCCCCTGATGTCACTGAGATGTTCTTTTGACTTTTTCTACTGTCGGACTTGGCATCTTGTGATTCTCCCCAACAGTTCATCAGTTATAGAGAACCTTGCAGCCATTGTACTTCATATAGCCATGTACCTATTATATCTGTAGGAGATACATATCTTTGGATACAAGTGGGTACATAAATCCATAAATGCTATCTGAGTGTGTTTGGTGATAAGTATTTGCTGGTCTGTTATGGACCCTACCTATACCATGTAAATTATGTCTGACCACAAGTAAATATTGGCTTTCGGATTTTTTTAAATAAAATCCATATAAAAAGTTGAATCAATTTATACTGCATCATATTATATGACAACCATATAATAGGTTGAATCAACTATCCCCTGATGAACTGTAACCTGAATGTTTCAGAGAAATGTGTTGGGACTCGTGGGCCACTTTGTATGGTGGTTATCTGATTCCTCATGGATTGTGTGATATTTACAACATATTGGTCCCATGTACATATATATATACAATATGTGATCTGTATTACTTTATCTGGGACTTTTGGGCCATTTTGCTATCTGGCTTACTGTGTATTATAACAATATAGAGGCATCATTGCTACGTCTGCATATGTGCTTTATATTTTTATACCTGAACATCTAACATCTAAATATGTAATTTATACTATCATACCTGAACACCTACATTATTTTAATGTCATTTGGCCCTACAACTTTTTTAACGAATGATGCTGACTTGATGGTGGTGTTTATCCCTGGTCAGGGCCATCTAAGGTCTTCAATGAGGTTCCTGACACAGGATTGCCCTTATCAGGGTGGCTATTCCTTCTGATGGTAGGGCTTTATAGTACAGAGAGAGTCTGTGAGTGTCCCTTTCATGACTGACCTACCCCTGTAGACTAATATTACACATTTTTGGGTCTTGGTTATCTTACTGAATAAGAAATAAAGTTTTTTGTTTTATGTTTCAAATTGGCATGAGCAACATGCCGTCTGGTGTTGTCCTGTTGAAAAATGGCTGCTGAGACACTTTGGAGAAATGGCCATACCACTCCTGTACTTAAACTGAAGACTAGAGGGTAAAGGCTATCATACATTCTGCCACCCTACACCATAATCCCAGGAGTGGGACTGCTGTAGGACTTCCCTTGTGAAGACCTCTTCATGGCATTGCCCATGGGGTCTCCAGATAAATATCAGGCTATCACTGTGATCGAAACAAAAGCTACACTCATCCCTGAAAAGGATAGACCTCCATTCCAGCCTCCATTACCATCTTGCTGTACACTATGATAGACTTTGAACTTAGCAACACCTGCTACTTCCTGTATAACCTTACAGTTTGTCCTTCTTGGTGTAACAATTTCAACAGGAGTGTTTGATTTATCTGTGTTATAGGGGTTGTCTGGCTTGCAAACCCATTCGTAAATGTGCTATAAAGATATTCTGAGTTAAGAAAGTATGACAGACATTCTAGGCCTTTCATCAGAATGGACAGTAAATATGGCTCTTGAGAACTTAAGGCATCCATGTATTACATGTGCATTTCAGTTATTTCAATAGGCACCTTGTGATGTTTAGGCTGGGACTACATGTCAATATGCGCCAATACAACCACTGCGCAACCAAAGATTGTTGTGCAGCAGTGTAGCTATTGAACTGAATGGGGTTGCAGCGCCACCTATTTGCATAATTTGCTGTAACCTGAGAATTTCAAATAATCCAGCAGCATTGTTTTTTTTTCTGATTCTGCGGTAGCGTTTATGGCAATTTACGAGTGGCGCCAGTTAAATGGCTGAACACAGCGATCTTTGGTTGTGTGGGGGGCATCAAGGGCAAAGTCACTATGTAGCCCTAGTCTTATTTTCTCCTGTTGTAGCACCTAATATAAACACTACCGGACAGGTTCCTCCAGAGATTACAGATGATTGTTTGAGGTCCGGAAAAAAATAAAAATAAATCTAAAGTGAAGCCACCCTTTAAATTGTATGTGGGAAATATATTTACATAAATTATGCAGAGCTCTTTATTTTTTAGTTTGCAGCCTTTATGAACAATTCATATTTGTGCTTTCTTACATAATTTATTTTTCTAAGCAAATTAAAATATAGTAGTAATAATATTATCATTATATATCCCAACACAACTCGTAGCAACAGCTTTGGAAAGAAGCCATTACAGCTGACCACCTTGTAATCACATGCAAAATTAAGATTGATGGAGTGATCAGACGAAATGAAATTACCCTTTCCCTCTGTATTATCAGCACTCGTTTAGGAAATGCACATATTGACCTCAGTTTTTTTATTCAATCTGCAGCTCAAATGGTGAATCAATATGCAAATTTTTCTTGCCACACATTTCCCAAATATGACTCATTAAAAACTTTCAAGTAAATAAATGCAGTTCCCTTGCAGTTGGGATGGAAATATTGCAGTACATATAAATGCAAATGAGTTTCTGCTTGTTACTGACGCTAATGTGATTAAAGGGGCAATTTCATCAACTCAGAAATAAATCCTTTTCTGCTCTACTCAACACATGCTTCACTCTCACTGTATGAAATGAATTTCGTGTACAACATACAAAAACACACTTCCATTATGCATCTTGGAATATTTAGGCAGAGAATTATACTATATACAATAACAGAAGTTTCTCGATTTAAAAACAGTGTCTTTCTATTGCAGTGCCCAACATCATAACGACAGGTATAGTCTAGAACAATTTCTTGATGAAATTGCATTTTAGATGTCAAAATATTATTTAGATATACATAAAATATTGAAGTAGCACATAGATGTACATTGACAGCAAAGTGCCTATGTGCAAGAAGTGTAGGTACCACACAATACTGCATGCTTCACCAGGCATGCACTGTGCACACATATGACACCAGCAACCTAGACACATGCATGAACCAATCACAAATAAATGATAAGCTCAGACCACCCATGAACCACTCATATGTTGAGCAACTCAGGGGCGGTCACACAGCCTGTGGACATACAGGGGCCTAGTGTGTGTGTGTGTGTGGGGGCCCTTATACTTGTTTGGCTGTTGCCACAATTCAGTGGCATAGCTATAGGGGTCGCAGCGGTTGCAGTTGCGACCGGGCCCCTAAGCCAAGGGAGCCTAGAGGGCCCCCCTTGCCGGTAGTGCAGTGCTATTACCGTATGTTTCACTTTATAAGATGCAGTGCTTCTTATAAAGTGAATACTATTGAGCACTTCCATTATGGAAGCGCTCACTAGTCTGCAGGAGGCGGGGGAGTGAAGCTCTGTACTCACCCCTCCTCTCTGGTCTCCTCTGGGCCGCACTGCAGTGTCCTGACTGTGTACAGCGTCAGGACGTACTGTGCACGCTATGACCTGACTCTGCACGCAGTCAGGTGACAGTGCAGCATTGGCTGGAGGATACCAGGGGGCAGGGACTGCAGGAGGGAACACTGGACATGGAGAGCAGCAGCAGAGTAGGAGGGGTAAGTTTATTTATTTATTTTGAGTCTGATCTGAGGTCTGATGGAGGTCTGAGCATCTGATATGGGGGTCTGAGTATCTGAAGGAGGTCTGAGCATCTGATAGGGGGGTCATCTGAGGATCTGATATGAGGCTCTGAGCGTCTGATAAGGGGGTCTGAGGATCTGATATGGGGGTTTGAGCATCTGATATGGGGGTCTGAGCATCTGATATGTGGGTCTAAGCATCTGATATGTGGGTCTAAGCATCTGATATGTGGGTCTGAGCATCTGATATGTGGGTCTGAGCATCTGATATGGGGGTCTGAGCATCTGATATGGGGGTCTGAGCATCTGAAGGAGGTCTGAGCATCTGATAGGGGGGTCATCTGAGGATCTGATATGGGGGTCTGATGATCTAATATGAGGCTCTGAGCGTCTGATAAGGGGGTCTGAGGATCTGATATGGGGGTCTGAGGATCTCATAAGGGCATCTCATATGAGGGTCTGATCTGATATGGGGGGTCTGTTGACCTGATATAGCGGTTTGATTTTAGGATCTGATTTGAGGTCTGATATGAGGGTCTGATCTGAAAGGAAGGGGGGAATTTTTTTTTATTGTCACACTACAGGAGGGTATTTTTGTACTGGTGCACATTAAAAGGGGGCATTTTTCTACTGGTACACATTGTAAGGAGAATTATTGCTACTGGGGGACTACGGAGAACATGATTGCTGGTATGGGCACTATGGGGGCATTATTACTTTTGGCGCACAATTATTACTAATCAGGGGTCAAGTCCTGGGAAAAAAAGTGTGGGAACTCACCCAAGATCCAGTGCCTCCTCGTGACGTCACTGCGTGCTTCGTGCGCAAAGGGCAGGGGAGGTCGGGAGGAGGAGTAAGCACCGTATTTTTCGCCATATAACATGCGTCGGCCCATAAGACGCACCTAGGTTTTAGAGGGGGACAATAAAATTTTTTTTTTTATCTGCATCCTCCTGCTGTCGGCTGTGCTGTGAAGGCTGCACACAGTGTGACGTCACAGAGTGCCTCAGCCCTCATGCCTGTGCGTAGCCCTGCACAGCTGACAGCAGGAAGCGGTGAGTACAAAGCCTAGTTCACCCCTTCCTGGTCCTTTTGCCGGCGTTAAAGACGGGCGGCCCTGAAAAGGAACGGCGTTCCTGCTATGAAAAAAGTTCAGGAACGCCGTTCCCACTCGTTCCTGCAGGACTCGGGCCCTGTTACTAATACAATTGGGAGCACTGTTAAAAATGAGTACACTCTGGCAGATAATTATTTCTATTAATGGGACTTTGGGGAGCACTATTACTGTGAAGGGCACTGGATGTCAGAAGTATGTGGGCTGAATTCTGCCGTATGCACTGGCGTAACTATATGGGTAGCAGCGGTCGCAATTGCGACCAGGCCCCTTAGCCAGGGGGGCCAACAGGGCCCTCCTTGCCAGTGGCACACAGCCAAGACGCAGTGCAGGGGGGAGGTAGTTTTGGGCTGTAGGACTGCACAGTGAGCACAGTACATTTTCCCCTTAAGGGCGTACCAGAGCCGATAAATATGGGCTGGAGGACTGGATGCTCTGCAAAGGAAGACATTAGCTACCAATCAGGATGTCTGCATTCAGTCCTGCACTGCAGTCTCCTCTTCTATAGCAGCTGTTACCTTGCCCCCTCCTCCTCTGGTCACGAGGGCTGCTTCTGAGCTCCGCTAATTGTGCATATTCCCCACTCCCAGCATAACTTTTCAGAGCAGGAGCCCTCAACATAGGATGACTGGTGGCCGACTTTCTGACTGTTAGCTGGAGCCTGAAAGGTCTGCTAGTCTCCTGTCACTGCATGCAGCTCCGCATGGGCAGGGAGTTTCCATCTACTTCCTGATAGAAGGGATCAAAACTGGAAGAGAAGTCTGAGGAAGCTGACAGCAGACTACAGGTGACACAGGAGAAGGGGAGGCATGTCTGGGTTCTCATACGAGATGTGCCTGCATGTGTGTATTTAAGTATACATGCTTGTGACCTTAGTAGATGGTGGCTAATCACCAATAGTATGGTTTCAGGGATTTATCCAAATGTTCCCATTTCTCAAAATGGCCCTCAAGGCAAAAAATACTGTATTTCCACACTACTACCATCCTCATGTGTATTATTGGTGTTTTAAAACTTCACTTTAGTGGTGTCTTTTTTTTTCCATAAATGTGTAGGGCAAGTCAAGTGATTCTGATTAATATTACAAAACTGCCTTTGAAGTTTAACCCTCATCCGTTTTCACAGCACAGTACTGAGCAGTGAAGACCCCCGTGGTTCACTGTTTGCACCTACTGCCTCCCTCCTATATCACTGGCCATATATACTATACATATTTTTCCCTTGACTTACTAGGATGGAAGATTAGTTCTGCTACCTATAACAACCCATCCCCTTTTCTTCCCTTAATAAACACACACAGACTTCCATTTTGGTATAAAGGGCCGTAGCAACCTATTTATTAACATATTAATCTAAAATAACATTTTCTTTTACACTTGAATGTAACCGAATAATACCAAACATTCCAATTTAGTAACTCGCCCCCGATAAAGAGATATCCTGGAAGGCAACCCAATCATTTTACTTCCCAAGTTGTAAATCCACCTTACCCTTGGCCGCACTCACCGACCCAAGGGCACCAAACATCAACATTATGCCCCTGCAGGCCTTCTGGCCTAACAGGTGCCCCCAGCCTTCGACTCACCAAACCTCCTAAGATGCACGCCTTAAAGAGTCAATGCACCTATTCCAAATAGTTTTTGCCTCCCAGGATCCCCTTTTTAACTGTCCACGCTATGACAAAATTCCCCTCCCTACCAAACAAATTAAGGGCAAGTGGGTGGGAACTGAAAATCCTACAACCCGACAAGTGACTAACCCCGCCCCTTACTTGCTTAAATACTGCCCACCAAAGTAACCTAGTCCCACCCTACTGTCGACCAATCCCTGCCCCGTATCCATTTCTTTAAATATTTAACCCCTTACAGCCTCACACTTCCCCTTAAGTCAAGCCGCATTCCACTACGGCTACGCCCCTCTCCATCGCTCTTCTGAATTACTAGGATGGAAGATTAGTTCTGCTACTTATAACAACCCATTCCCTTTTCTCCCCTTAATAAACACACACAGACTTTTATTTTGGTATAAAGGGCCGTAGCGACCTATTTATTAACATATTAAATCGATAATAACATTTTCTTTTACACTTGAATGTAACCGAATAATACCAAACATTCCAACTTAGTAACTCCCCCGATAAAGAGGTATCCCTGAAGGCAACCCAATCATTTTACTTCTCCAGTTGTAATTCCACCTTACCCTTGGCCGCACTCACCGACCCAAGGGCACCAAATATCAACATTATGCCCCTGCAGGCCTTCTGGCCCTAACAGGTGCCCCCAGCCTTTGACTCACCAAACCTACTAAGATGCACACCTTAAAGAGTCAATGCACCTATTCCAAATAGTTTTTGCCTCCCAGGATCCCCTTTTTAACTGCCACAAACGAGAATCGGTGACACCTCACCTATGCTCGTCCTGCCACACCCGAACCGTTGTCTCCAACCCTTCCTGCAACCCCAGTGCCCACATGTCTATCCCGACCTCATTCAGATGAACACCATCTGCCTGTAGAAACTGAGTAGACGCCTCTTCCAATTCCTTATGGAGCACAACGAAACCTCCTTTGCCGCCGCACAAATTGCCCAACCTCCTTATTTAACTTCACCCTAGGTTTGTTGATTTGCTCTACTGATCTGGCGAACCTCCATGCCCGCCTTGCCACTACCTCGGACCAAACTACTAACAAGCCTGGAAATTCTGCCCATAGGCGCAACAGATCCAGCTTAATATCTCTAATTACATACCTTGACCGACGCACTCCAAGGTCATTTCCTCCCACATGAAGCACCAAAATATCTGGGCATCTATCTAGGGCAACATAAAAATGAATCTCTTGCAACACCTTTCCCCACAAGAGGCCCCTCAGACCTATCCAATGTATTTGTACCACATCGATCTGTCTTCCGTTCCACCGAACATCTGCTCGCAAGGCTCCCCAATATACATAAGAATGCCCAAATATCCAGGCTAAACACGATGAAGACCTTGCAACAAAACACAGAGGGAAAACATCATACATAACTGTACAACCGCCACCCTAAAACCCAAACAAAAACACACAACTTACACTCCTGATACCCTTTAGAGCAGATGAGGGCGAACATAAGAAAGGAAACAAGCCAACTCCCATTGACCAATGCGTTTAATTACTGCATCACCAAACCCCCACCTGGCTGCCTCAGTAGCCGTCCCAATCCGAAAAGAATGAGAAGCAAACTCCCCAGCTGGCAAACCTGCGGCTGACAAGCACTTCCGAAAAACTGCTACAAACTGGAAACGGGAAAGAGATGTGCCATCTTGATGTACCAACAAAGGTTCATGCCCCTCCGGACGATACTGCAAAAACTCCTCCACACCCCGAACCGGACATTCCACACAGCCCGACAACGGGCGTAGATAAATTCGCACCCCTTTTCCTACCTGGTCCGTCTTTGATCTTTTCAAAAAGTACTGTAAGCCATTAGCGCCCACGGACACATCCTTCCGCAACAAACCTCCTACCCGCTTGCAGCTACTAGCCACCAATTCTGAAACTCGGAATGCACCAAAAAACGCCAAAGAAAAAGCTGCCTGAAACAAACAAGCCTCATACTTTGACTTACAAACTCCCTGTACATTCTTGCACAAAGCCTGTAATACCAGAAAAGAAACAGGCCGTCGGGTGTCCCGAACTAGTGCACCCTTCCGGTAGCCCTTCAAAGCCTGGCGCACCAAAAAAGACTTCGAAACATCCAGCAGCCCCCTCAAACGCAACCAAAAACCAACAGCAGCAACCTTCTTGGATACCGCTGAAAACGACGCACTGCTCTCAAACGCCAACCCCAACAAATAAACTAATAGCGTCTGAAAGTCTTCAACAACACAGAACCCCCTTCCTGATCTATCAGCTTTTCCTACTGAGCCCAAACTACCGAGTAAGCAGCCCACGGACCCCCTACTGACAGATTGTCGTATCAAGGACACCGACACCCCAAGGCCACGATCCAGAGCCACTGGGGACAACTCAACCCTTTCTCGTCCGCTCCTGGTACCAGTCGACGAAAACAATCCCACTGAAAACGAGAAAGAGAGTCGGCCACTGAATTATCGACTCCAGGCACATGCACTGGAACAAAACATGCATTCAATTTTAACCCCCGAAGAACTAGGTGGTGCAACAAGCGCAGCACCGGCAACAAACTATCTGTTTGTGAATTTATCACTTGTACCACCCCTAAATTGTCGCAACAGAACCGCACCCGTTTGTCTCACAAACGGTTTTCCCACAACTCAGTGGCCAGTACAATTGGAAATAATTACAACAATGCCAAATTGGTTAGGAAGCCAACCTTCCGCCACTCTTCCGGCCAAGGACCCGCACACCACTGCCCTTGGAAAAATGAACTGAAACCATCCGCCCCAGAAGCATCCGTATAAAGTTCCAAATCAAAACTGGACACCGATGCTTCCATCCAAACCAAATGCCCATTAAACTTGCCCAAAAAACGATCCCAAACTGATAAATCATCCCGCACTTCAGCTGTCACTCTCACATAATGAAACGGTGCTCGCATGCCTGCCATGGCCAAAGCCAACCATCTGGAAAAAACACGACCCATCGGCAAGATACGACAAGCAAAGTTCAACTTCCCCAAAACCGACTGCAATTTCCGAAGCTGAACCTTCCTCGCCTTCTGCAATGCAACCACCTCTGCATGCAACTCTGACACCTTATCTTCAGGTAATCGTCATTCCATCCTCGCAGTATCAATCACTATCCCTAAAAACTTGACCGACATGTCCGGCCCCTCAGTCTTTTCCGGAGCCAACGGAACCACGAACGATGCTGCCACTCGTTCTACAGTATGCAACAACGTGGAGCACACCCGAGAACCCCCTGGGCCCAAGAACAGGAAGTCATCCAAAAATGCAAAGGCGGAGTTCCAACCGAACTCCTGCTTCACTACCCATTCCAAAAATGTGCTTAATGTCTCAAACAACAAACAAGAAATTGCGCAACCCATAGGGAGACAACAGTCCACATAAAATTGACCCTCCCAACAAAAACCCAAAGGATGAAAACTATCAGGGTGAATCGGCACATAAGCGGAACGCCAAAAGAGCCCCTTGAGCAAAACGCCGAACCCAACTGGCCGCCACGTCCAAATGACGTGTATGATACTGAACATAACTCCCTTTCTATACCATCATTAACTGAACTCCCCAGCCGGATACGAGAGATGATGGATGAGGCGAAACATGCCTGGCTCCTTTTTTGGAACCAAACCAAGGGGGGAAACCCACTATGCGACCCGCTCTCAATTCCTTTTCTATATTCTGCCTCACAACCTCCGGCCGGTTCAAAGCTGAAACTATATTCCTCACTGGCGCCGTAGAACTAATCGACTCACAAGGAATAAAAATCCATCTGTAAAACCTGAAAATAACATCGCTGCCCCCTCTCTATTTGGATACCTCTCTAGGAATGGCAACATCACGTCCACCCTCACCGGTGTCACCCCTCTTTTGCAAAGCCTCAAATCCTTTTCACCTACCTCGCCTGAAACAACGGGACAAACTGTGCGAACCTCCGCATCCGGAGCATTCGTGTTTGTACCGGCAATAAGAAAGGAACTTGCAGTACCCTTCGTTAAATTGCCAGCAACACCCTTTCCTACCCCCCCGCTTACGAATCTGTGGCCGAGGATCCCCCAGCCCCACCGCAAAAGGGCTGCGTCCCTGCTTTTGGTGCCGCCATCAAGCGCATCCAAAGACTAATGTCTTTATGATCCCATCGTATACTGGGCCGCAACGCTTTCCTATGACGAAACTGTTCAGCATACCTAAGCCATGCTACCCCCCATACACTCTGTAAGCCTCACCAATAGCGTCCATGTAACAAAACAATGCTGTGCAATGCTCCGGAAACTTCTCTCCCACTACACTAGCCAGGATGGCGAAAGCCTGAAGCCAATTTATGAATGTACGCGGTATAAAGCGGTAATGCCGCTTTTCCTCCTCCTCCTTCTTGCTCTCAATCTATCTAGATTAAATTTCTCAAGGGGAAGCAATGAAAATATCTCAACATATTCATCCTTCCAAATCTTCTTCCTGACCTCCTGCTTCAAATGAGCCCCCAGTGGCCCTTCAAAACACACATACACTTCCCCTGTCGCTGAATCCGCCAATCTGACATCCTCGCCCACCGTTTTTTCTCTAGCTACCACCACCCCCTTTGAAGACCCTGCCATCTTCACCCCTTCAGCTGCCTGGCCTGACCTGCCACCTGCTGCACCCGGATTCTCTGCTGCCGCACCCAGAACAGGCGCCCAAACCATCGCCAGAGATACACCTGCACCACCATCAACAGCCCCGCCATCAACTCCTGCGCTAAACTCCCGGTATTCCCCACTCCTGCTGCACCCGCAACATTGCCCACTACCCCCCTTGAACCTCCTTGTGCCGTACCCCTGACGTCCACTCACCAGGCCGCCAGTCCGTCCCTGGGACGAACTCCCAGCGGCCGCCGCCATGTGCGTTGAAGATCCTTCTTGGCTCCCAGACATCCTAGGATCCTCTGGAACCGGACAGGTGCTCAGTGCTCTAACATCGTCCAACCACTCCTGGGCTTCCCACGCTTTCTGTCTCCATTCGCCCTTCTCGATGGACCTGCCTGCCGGAGACCCCCCTGTGGTCCTAAAGGAGCAGGGGCAGCTGCAGCGTCTATGGCTGCATCCGTTCTTTCATCCGCCGCCCGCGTAGTACCAGCGCCGGAATTGTGTACCTGGTGTATGGCTGCCTGATCTGTCCAGCCCTGTACACTTCTCCCTGCAGTATTGTGCCTGACAGCTGCTGGCACCCTCTCTCGCCTGCCACTCTAACTCCAGCATTAGCCTGCAGTTGACAGCCTCCACCACTGGGTGGCAGCACTGCTATCTTCATACTGCCTGCACTGCCGTCCCAGCTCCCCAAAGAAGCTGCTCCTCTTCCCATGTTGGTACCCGCCTGCTGCTTGTTGGAAGCTGTACCATTTTCAGGTACGCCCTGACCTGAGGCTCGGCCCCTGCACTGGCTCTCGTGCAAGGGGTCTTCCGCTGAGTGAACTACCTCCCCAGCTGTCTAGGAGAGTTGGGCGCAGGGCTCCCACACCCCTCTCCTGCTGGTCCCCGCCACTGTGAAGGATTCCTCTCGCTGCGGCGGGGCGGGTAGTAGTGACCACCACCCGCCACACCGAAGGGTGCACGCTGGGGCTCCGCAGCGGCGCCAAACCTGGGGGTTACCTCAGGACTCCACCGCGTCGGGGGGATGGACCGCCGGGCCCTAGCCCTCCCTGACGACTCCACATGCGACCCATCTGCTCCCTGTATAGCTGGCTGCAAGGACTGCTGCAGCCATTCAGACCCATGCCGCTCCGCCGCTGCACTCACCGCCGCCATCAAGTCCTCAAACTGCGACATGATGCTAACTGAAAATCCTACAACCCGGCAAGTGACTAACCCCGCCCCCCACTTTCCTAAATACTGCCCACCAAAGTTATCTAGTCCCACCCTGCTGTCGACCAATCCCTGCCCCGTATCCATTTCTTTAAATATTTAACCCCTTACAGCCTCACACTTCCCCCTAAGTCAAGCCGCATTCCGCTACGACTGCGCAACGCTTCATCGCTCTTCGTCTGGCTGATATCAGTACACCGTCTGTGGTGGCGCTGACAGTGTACGATATGTGTGATCTGTCCAGGAAATGCAGGAGATCAGACGGTGATCTCGTGCTTCTCCTGGGGGCGAAGGAGAACGACCTGTACTGGGTGGCCACGCTACTAGACCCCGGTATAAGCAGAAAGTGGCAGAAATGTTACCAAATTACCGAAAGTCGGAAAGGATGCAGCAGTTCAAAACCAAACTAAAAAATATGCTTTACACAGCTTATAAGGGGATGTCACAGCACAATGGGAATCTAACAGGGAAAGAGGTGAATGTAATCCTCCTCCTACCACGGCGGCAAGGACTGGACGATTTACAGATGTGTTGTTGATGGAGGACATGCGCAGCTTTTCAGTCCTACACATCGCCACAGCCCTTCGGGATCCAGCCTTAGAGAACGACTCGTCCGACAGGTAGCAGACTACCTCGCCTTAACAGCAGATATCGACACTCTGAGGAGCGATGAACCCCTTCACTACTGAGTGTGCAGGCTTGACCTGTGGCCTGAGCTATCCCAGTTTGCGATAGAACTTCTGGCCTGCCCTGCTTCAAGTGTCCTGTCAGAAAGGACCTTCAGTGCAGCAGGAGGCATTGTCACTGACAAGAGAAGTCGCCTCGGTCAAAAAAGTGTTGATTACCTCACCTTCATAAAGATGAATGAGGCATGGATCCCAAAGGGACTGACAGTGGGGGATACGTTTGACTAACAAAAGGCCTGATTACATCCCTTGGCCTCAAAATGGTCCCCACGCTGCTGTATTTAATGTCTGCATACCGGATGACTTTCGTGAATTCTCCACCACCTACAAGGGTTCAAACCGCAATGTTTTAGTCACTTTCCTGCCTGGAAAACATCAATTTTTCCGGCCGCTGCTACAATAGCGGCTGCAACAATGTCATTATTTTTCAGGCATGTGTACATGCCTAATTTTTCTGTCCTATGGTGCAGCACTGTGGCTGCAAAAACAAAACAAAAAAAGGCACATACAAGTGTCAATTCCCCTTCGTGATCGTTACCTTGTTGTGATGAAGGGGCTTGCGTATCACAATGAAGCAATCATCACCTCTATGAGTGTGTTGGCAATGTTGCCACACCCCAGATGATAAGGCCCTTGCTTCATTATGGTCAGACCAAAAGCGATCGGACGGCTTGATAATATTTCATAGAAAAAACATTAATTTACATTTTGTTTTTTTAAGTTGTATGGGTTTTTAATACATAAAATAAAAAAACATAATAAAGTCTCTTAATAGTTTATTAGAAATAATGCAGACAATTAAAAAATCCCCATCAATTCCAATACAAAGCAAGTACAGAGCTCAGAACTAAATTATTTCCTGATGTCGTAATGGTTCGTTAATTCAACAATGTTTAATCAATTCGATACACGTCCCCGGATAGGGTACGTAACAGTGATTAAACTGATAGGAATAGTACTAGTTAAGACACCACTCATATAGGGTGTCACAGCACATTGCTCTGTGCACGCGCAGTGCCCCAATTTGGGAGTAAGAGGACCGACCAAGCTGCTTTTTCCTTCTCCCGGTTCCTAAAATCAATTCAGTTTGGTGTATGAGAGTTTGTTCTGTCACTGTGAAGGCAGTCGAAGGTACCTGGCCTGAGTTTTTTTTCACAAAAGGCAATCCCTGATATGGGATGTAACAGGGATTAAACTGATGAGAATAGTACTACAGAAAATACCACTCATATAGGGTGTGACAGTAAATTGCACGGCGCAGACGCAGTGACCGTGGATTAAAACAGAGTGGAGGGAGCCAGCGTTTTTTAACCATCGCCCGTTCGAAAAATCAATTCAATAAATGGACCCCAGATTGGGGACGTTAGAGGGATTAAACTGATGAGAGTAGTACTATAGAAAATACCACTCATATCGGGTATGACAGTAAATTGCACGGCGCAGGCGCAGTGACCGTGGATTAAAACAAAGGGAGGGAGCCAGCGTTTTTAACCATCGCCCCGTTCGAAAAATCAATTCAATTCACCTTTCGGGGACCCTTGGTGTTGTGCGTGGCTGGGTGGAGGAAGAAACCTTCAATGACATCACCGGGACATGGCTAGCTTGGTATCCAACCTTGTGCAAATGGGGAGTTTGCAGTTGTGCAAATGGACTGTTTGCGGTTGTTTGCGGTGCATTAAAAGGGGAGTTTGGTCTGTCAATGTCTGTGAAGCGGGCGTAACCCTTACACTACCTGATCGATACAACATCATGCCTGATCGTTTACACACACTGGATGTTTTAAAGCATGTTATTCCAAACAATTTAGGAATGTTAGTTGATTTATGCCCTTTATGGATTAAAACCCCACTCTGCGTCCACTACGTAATTTTCCATGGGAGTTTTGCCATGGATCCCCCTCCGGCATGCCACAGTCCAGATGTTAGTCCCCTTGAACAACTTTTCCATCACTATTGTGGCCAGAAAGAGTCCATGTGGGTTTTAAAATTCGCCTGCCTATTGAAGTCTATGGCAGTTTGCCCGGTTCGCGAACATTTGCTGAAGTTTGCGTTTGCCGTTCGCGAACGGAAAATTTTATGTTCACGACATCACTAAATATGATACATATATTTTGCACTATGTGACTATTACTTGCTTTCATTAACTTATTTTGCATGTCTACTGAATTTTATATGCAATAACAAAATGGCTACTAATGAAGGGGGTTTGCAGCCCACTTAGAATTCAGGATTTACTAACTGATCGGTCAATCATGAAACCTCACACAATCTTCTGAGCCGCACTGAATCTGATTGGATAGAGCCTCCAGTGTTTAAACTGATTCATACATAAGGTAACTTACTGAAAATGGCAGAAAGAGACATCAAAAAGTAACAAATCTCATCTAAAACAAAGAATATTAAACCTGAAAAATTGGAGATAGTTATAATTTAACACATGCGAATATAATTATGTCAATTGATTATTCTAAATGAAGTTGGACTAGTGTTTGAATGTCTGTAATCTCATATCTGAGAATACAAGCTTTTTGACCAGTCCTATTATGTAAGTTTTAAGGGAAACATGATTTATATATACAGTATATAGCAGATTTGTTAAAGAAAGCTTGGCTTTCCTCAGGTCCCAATCAGATGAATGGGACAGCAGGTAGAATTTTATGTGACTGCACCCTAATAATATTTTTATACACTGGTCTTTATATTCTTAGTCCCATTTCTTGCACCTGTTTCTGAAACGTATTTTACAGTAACGACACCAGCTCCAGATGTTAGCTAAAAGTCTATTGGAGATATTAAATGCAGACCACACAAGCATATTTATTTATTTATTTATTTATTTTGCTACTGCGATTTTGATTATTTTTTTCTTTCTGGCTTATATTTGAAAATGCATGATGTTGTAGCTCTTTTTTCAGCATTTTTCAATTTTGTTTCACATTTCCTCCTCTATAGGGGAAAAATGCCATGAAGAAAACACACTGGGCAGATTTTCTATTAACTACATCCGGACCGCCTCACACAGAATCGCATGATCTCAACGGCCCGGCTATTCCTCCCTGACGCGTCGGCGCATCATCTCGCGAGAGGCGAGATTTCCTGTGAGCACGCGCGTGCGGATTCACAGGATCGCGTCGGGGAGAAGTTTAACTACAGCCTGCCAGCACTGATCGTGCGTTGGCAGGCTGTAGTAGTTAAAAAAATCACATATCAGACGCTGTTTTGTTAACAGCGTCTGATATGCCTGCTGCCTGCTCCTCTGGTGGTCCCTTTTGCTTGGGACCACCAGAGGAAACATATGTAAGTGCACCAATCACCAATCAAAAAAATCTCATTACCCGTATGCTCAATATAAGGAGAACAGCAGAAACTCCTAATGCTGGCCATACAGGTTATGACTGCGGAGACCCTCAAATGCCAGGGCAGTACAAACACCTCACATGTGACCCCATTTTAGAAAGTAGACACCCCAAGGTATTCCGTGAGGGGCATGGCGAGTTTCTAGAAGATTATTTTTTTTGGCACAAGTTAGCGGAAATTGATTTTTATGTTTTTTTCTTACAAAGTCTACCTTTCCGCTAACTTGTGACAAAAAATAAAATTTTACATGAACTCACCATACCCCTCACGGAATACCTTGGGGTGTCTTCTTTCTAAAATGGGATCACTGTGGGGTATTTATACTGCCCTGGCATTTAAGGGCCCCTAATGCATAAGAAGTCGTTTGGAATCCAAATGCGTAAAAATGCCCTGTGAAATCCTGATTCTTAATTGGAATTAGGGCCCCTTTGCGCATCTTGGCTGCAAAAAAGTGTCACTAAAGTGGTATCACCGTACTCAGGAGAAGTAGGGCAATGTGTTTTGGGGTGTATTTTTACATAAACCCATGCTGGGTGAGAGAAATTTCTCTGTAAATGACAACTTTTTAAATTTTTTTATACAAAGTTGTCAATTTACAGAGATATTTCTCTCACCCAGCATGGGTATATGAAAAAATACACCACAAAACACATTGCCCTACTTCTTCTGAGTACGGCGATACCACATGTGTGCCACTTTTTTGCAGCCTAGGTGCGTAAAGGGGCTATAAAGTCCAACGAGTACCTTTAGGCTTTACAGGGCTGCTCACAATTTAGCCCTGCCCAAAATGCCAGAACAATAAACACACCCCACAAATGACCCCATTTCGGAAAGTAGACACCCCAAGGTATTCACTGAGGGGCATAGTGAGTCCGTGGGAGATTTTTTTTTTTTTTTTTGCCAGAAGTTAGCAGTAATGGAAACTTTATTATTTATTTTTTTCCTCAGAAAGTGTAATTTTCCGCTAACTTGTGAAAAAAAAATTAAATGATACATGAACTCACCATGCCCCTCCACGAATACTTTGGGGTGTCTTCTTTCTAAAATGGTGTCATTTGGGGGGTATTTATAATATCCTGACATTCTAGCACCTCAAGAAACATGACAGGTGCTCAGAAAGTCAGAGCTGCTTCAAAATGCGGAAATTCACTTTTTTGCACCATAGTTTGTAAACACTATAACCTAATAATTTAGAGAAAAATTTATATAGAAATGTGTTTTTTTTTAATTTTACAACAGAAATCGAAAAATATAATTTTTTTTGCAAAAATGTCGTTGCATTTTTATTAATAGCAAAAAAAGTAAAAATGTCAGCGACAATGAAATACAACCAAATGAAAGCTCTATTAGTGAGAAGAAAAGGAGGTAAAATTCATTTGAGTGGTAAGTTGCATGACCGAGCAATAAACCGTGAATCTAGTGTAGTGCAGAATTGTAAAAAGTGGTCTGGTCAATAAGGGTATTTAAGCTAGCGGGGCTGATCTGGTTATAAATGTGAAACCAATACAATGTCCCAATCGTTCAAGCAACCCACACATGCAAATGCAAACAACACCAATAAAGCTGTATGGGTCATACCATAACAATAACTCCAAACAAGGGTTATATATAGTAGTATCACAATATTTTATTAAACAAAAATGACATGGAGTACATGATTGACATAGCACAGGACTCACATGATTAAAAACATTTAAAATTTATACTGTACTGGTGATATAGGGTAGGCGCACAAATTCATATTAATAAATAAAGTGCAAAGTGCAAAAATATGACCATAATATTCGGTAGTATAGAGGTAAGCAGGTCAAATATCCAAAAGTTTTTTAAAGGACTATTAGGTAGAAAACCATGTACATGTAAAGCATGGTATCTATTATTTCTAAGTCACAGAAATGAGTATAATATTAAATAATGAAGAGACGCATACTAACCACACCAAAGAGGCGCCAACCAATATACCACCAGCACAAGCCCCTGACGCGCGTTTCGCGTTAGCTTTCTCAAAGGGGTAATACACACTTGTGACAGATGTGGCCATATATACTGCTTAACAAACAAGGATTGGCTAATAAACCTAAACATAACGCCCCTAATCACTCTTGAATTTAAAACAAGTGTCAAAGGCTACCATCTGCCCATTAGTCTATATCAGCCACAGTTCATTACCTGGCGCACACGATCCGCCATGACCGCCATGGACGCAGGCGGCACCACCGTCAGTTCGCGCGAGAGCGGCCACGTAGGAGTCACATGACCGATATCGTCACGGAGTGAGGGGTGCGGCCAGCATCCAGGTCCATGCGCGGAGCGTGCGCGCTCCACTGCGGCCATATTGAATGTGGGCAAATAGATGGGCAAGAAAAAGGACAGTATTTAATGGCAAAATCAGCCATAACCGCCAATAAGTGCAAGCGGCAACCACCATCGGTCAACGGGAAACAAGCCATGCAAAGGTCACATGCTAGGTGTCATCTCAAAGCAAGGGGCGCGGCCGACAATCAGACACATGCGCGGCATACACGCGCACCACTACGGCCATATTTGATGAGGGTAAATGGAATGACAATAAAAGGAAAGAAACCCAGCATCTAAAAACATAAAACATAAATGACAAAAAGCATCACTATTGTTCCAAAGTAAATAGAATGGCAAAAAGAGAAATAACATCTGTTGGTAAAAAGCACATAAATGACCTAAGAAGCATATCTATTTTTTTAGGTGACATCCATTGCTGGACAAGACCTCAGTTGGCATATATATAGTATCAGAGTACTTAACCTAAAAAAGTAAATACACGACAACCTAAATAATATAGGTACAGATAATAAGTACTTGCAAAAAGAAAAAAACTATACATGATTAAATTACATAAAGGGAAAGTGGGGGCGGGGGGAGCAATGAAAAAGAAAGATAGTGTTGATGGTGAGTAAAGTGAAAAATATGTGAACACACATGCACTGCAAAGTAAGCACACAAAGAAAAAAGTGCAAATGAAAATGTGATGTGGTTGTGAATCAAAAAGAGTGATTAGTGTTGGTGACCAATATCAACTAAGATTATACATGATATAAATAAAACATTCATAATATATAGAATAAAAGAAAAGGGTGAATAATTGAACACATGATTGTATTATTATAGTGATTCTTTGTCAATACCAACCTATGATCGATGGGTGGACTAAACCACAAAAGTGCAAAGTGCAATTTAACCAAAATCATTAATAACAAGTTACAGCATCCCAAATATATGATCCAGTCCCAGCAATGATAGATAGAACTATATTAAGCCGTAGGCCCATTCACCATTCCCTACATACACACTAGGTCATTCACTAACATACTTATGCACGGCTTGATTGTACTACCCCACTGCCCTATTGGGGGGCCAATTAGACCCATCAAATACTAGTCCCAAAAAGAGGGAGAAGGAGGAAGGATGGCATCAATATTACATATTGCCTAAATATATATAGACCACATGCGTCACTACATAAACAACATAAATTCTATGAGGATAAGGAGGCACCGAGAAGCATACACGGCCAGCTTTATAAGAAAGATGCCAAGGGAATTTTATCATTCAGACCACAAGGTGTTTGTGTCCGAAGTTTGACAATCCATTTACTTTCCACTTGTTCTAGTCGCTTGAACAAATCACCACCTCTTGAGCCAAGAATTACCCGATCTATACCACGAAACTTCAAATCCTGCCATTTATTGTCGTGTTTTTGTCGAAAATGTCTTGCAACCGGTTTTAGTTTCCTAATTTTTCACGATCAAGGGAATCAATCTTAGCAGCTGCTCGGTATGTCACTTTGGTGCTCCTGAATCTGAGTACGTTATATCCTGGATGCGCTTCATCGATGATGTTCTCTTCATATGGCAGGGGTCAGAGGCAGCGTTACATATCTTTCTGGAACAGCTCAATGTAAATGAGTGGAATATCAAATTAACACATCAAATATCTCAAAAACAGATGACATTTTTGGATATTCATATTGGGGTTTCAGGAGAGGGAATGCTACAGACCAAGGTACATCGAAAGGAAACTGCTGTTAATTCCTTGCTTCATGCCTCCTCTTTTCACCCTAGACACCAGAAAAGATCTATACCAATTGGTCAGTTTTTGCGGGCACGAAGACTCTGTACCACCCATACGGATTTTGAAAATGAATCAATTCTCTTGAAACAACGATTTGAACAGCGACATTATCATCAAACGGACATTCAACAGGGATACCAAAGGGCGAAAAGTACCTCTAGACATTCTCTACTTATACCTAAACATCGTGATATGTCTGTAACCACCTCGACGGTCCGTATGATTACTAACTATAATCCCCAATGGAAAAATATGAGGAAAATATTCTCAAAATTTTGGCCGGTGTTACAGTCGGATCATGTCTTGGAACGTATTATTACTCCTACTCCGGCTTTTGTTGCCAAGCGCAGCAAAAATCTGGGGGATATTCTGGTCTCCAGTCATTACATTCCACCTAAACCAAGGAATTTTCTCTCTATGTCAAAAGGACCCAGATGGGGTTCTATTCCTTGTGGTCATTGCAGTGCATGCAAAGTGGTGGTTCGAACCAATATTTTTGTTGACTCTTCTGGTCATCAGGAATACAAGATAGTCCATTTTATTAACTGCAGCACTTCTGGCATTATCTACTATGCAACCTGTCCATGTGGACAGATTTACATTGGAATGACCACACGTGAATTCCGTACTCGGATTCAGGAGCACCAAAGTGACATACGAGCAGCTGCTAAGATTGATTCCCTTGATCGTGAAAAAATTAGGAAACTAAAACCGGTTGCAAGACATTTTCGACTAAAACACGACAATAAATGGCAGGATTTGAAGTTTCGTGGTATAGATCGGGTAATTCTTGGCTCAAGAGGTGGTGATTTGTTCAAGCGACTAGAACAAGTGGAAAGTAAATGGATTGTCAAACTCGGACACAAACACCTTGTGGTCTGAATGATAAAATTCCCTTGGCATCTTTCTTATAAAGCTGGCCGTGTATGCTTCTCGGTGCCTCCTTATCCTCATAGAATTTATGTTGTTTATGTAGTGACGCATGTGGTCTATATATATTTAGGCAATATGTAATATTGATGCCATCCTTCCTCCTTCTCCCTCTTTTTGGGACTAGTATTTGATGGGTTTAATTGGCCCCCAATAGGGCAGTGGGGTAGTACAATCAAGCCGTGCATAAGTATGTTAGTGAATGACCTAGTGTGTATGTAGGGTATGGTGAATGGGCCTACGGCTTAATATAGTTCTATCTATCATTGCTGGGACTGGATCATATATTTGGGATGCTGTAACTTGTTATTAATGATTTTGGTTAAATTGCACTTTGCACTTTTGTGGTTTAGTCCACCCATCGATCATAGGTTGGTATTGACAAAGAATCACTATAATAATACAATCATGTGTTCAATTATTCACCCTTTTCTTTTATTCTATATATTATGAATGTTTTATTTATATCATGTATAATCTTAGTTGATATTGGTCACCAACACTAATCACTCTTTTTGATTCACAACCACATCACATTTTCATTTGCACTTTTTCTTTGTGTGCTTACTTTGCAGTGCATGTGTGTTCACATATTTTTCACTTTACTCACCATCAACACTATCTTTCTTTTTCATTGCTCCCCCCGCCCCCACTTTCCCTTTATGTAATTTAATCATGTATAGTTTTTTTCTTTTTGCAAGTACTTATTATCTGTACCTATATTATTTAGGTTGTCGTGTATTTACTTTTTAGGTTAAGTACTCTGATACTATATATATGCCAACTGAGGTCTTGTCCAGCAATGGATGTCACCTAGAAAAAATAGATATGCTTCTTAGGTCATTTATGTGCTTTTACCAACAGATGTTATTTCTCTTTTTGCCATTCTATTTACTTTGGAACAATAGTGATGCTTTTTGTCATTTATGTTTTATGTTTTTAGATGCTGGGTTTCTTTCCTTTTATTGTCATTCCATTTACCCTCATCAAATATGGCCGTAGTGGTGCGCGTGTATGCCGCGCATGCGTCTGATTGTCGGCCGCGCCCCTTGCTTTGAGATGACACCTAGCATGTGACCTTTGCATGGCTTGTTTCCCGTTGACCGATGGTGGTTGCCGCTTGCACTTATGGCGGTTATGGCTGATTTTGCCATTAAATACTGTCCTTTTTCTTGCCCATCTATTTGCCCACATTCAATATGGCCGCAGTGGAGCGCGCACGCTCCGCGCATGGACCTGGATGCTGGCCGCACCCCTCACTCCGTGGCGATATCGGTCATGTGACTCCTACGTGGCCGCTCTCGCGCGAACTGACGGTGGTGCCGCCTGCGTCCATGGCGGTCATGGCGGATCGTGTGCGCCAGGTAATGAACTGTGGCTGATATAGACTAATGGGCAGATGGTAGCCTTCGACAC
Source organism: Bufotes viridis (assembly GCA_033119425.1). Classification (NCBI taxonomy): domain Eukaryota; kingdom Metazoa; phylum Chordata; class Amphibia; order Anura; family Bufonidae; genus Bufotes; species Bufotes viridis. The sequence continues at coordinate 244,859,236 of CM065591.1, read as the reverse complement.
TTGTTTTAAATTCAAGAGTGATTAGGGGCGTTATGTTTAGGTTTATTAGCCAATCCTTGTTTGTTAAGCAGTATATATGGCCACATCTGTCACAAGTGTGTATTACCCCTTTGAGAAAGCTAACGCGAACGCGCGTCAGGGGCTTGTGCTGGTGGTATATTGGTTGGCGCCTCTTTGGTGTGGTTAGTATGCGTCTCTTCATTATTTAATATTATACTCATTTCTGTGACTTAGAAATAATAGATACCATGCTTTACATGTACATGGTTTTCTACCTAATAGTCCTTTAAAAAACTTTTGGATATTTGACCTGCTTACCTCTATACTACCGAATATTATGGTCATCTTTTTGCACTTTGCACTTTATTTATTAATATGAATTTGTGCGCCTACCCTATATCACCAGTACAGTATAAATTTTAAATGTTTTTAATCATGTGAGTCCTGTGCTATGTCAATCATGTACTCCATGTCATTTTTTGTTTAATAAAATATTGTGATACTACTATATATAACCCTTGTTTGGAGTTATTGTTATGGTATGACCCATACAGCTTTATTGGTGTTGTGGTTATAAATGTGCCACTTTCTTGGGCAGTAGGAAAATAAAAAAAAGAGTAATCATGTATTACTGTAAATAATTGTCCAAAATATGGGTGACAGATTCCCTTCAAAAATGCCAGACAAAATTAATAATGGTAAATGAACAAAGTCTGGGTAGGTGAGCACTCAACAGCTGGCAGCAATCAATTTAATAAAACACATATGTCAAAACATAAAATACACTATAAAATGTACATTCAACTTCCCATCCCCATATAAAACCTGTAAAAAACTGCAGATAAACGACATAGAAGATAGTTACTTGATATACACCTTCAAGTCCCAAGTGTAGTAGTGAAACTCACACTCATTGGTTCGTAACCTCAGAGTTACTTTGTTAATGTTCCAATGCCTTAGGTATAAAAAGAGAGCCTAAATCATTAATGCAGGGTTGTTCCTTTGTTTTAAAATTCACCCTCCTAACGGTTGCCCTATCATAGATGTTTCTGATGTGCCAACCGATAGGGTACAGTATAATACGCTCTTCCTTGTGTAGGCATCGAGTGCTTATAGATCAGTTCTCTGTGTGGCCAATCGGTGTGAGGAAGGGATTGGAACGTTTCCCGAAACGCGTTTGGTACGACTGATAATTAAATGCCAAAGACCTCCGAATAACTTATGCATGGCCATGCAATAAAGAACAAGTGGAATTACTGGGAACCTCTGCGTACAAATATACAAGACAGCATCGGAGCAAGGTTGAGTTACTTTACCAAGTATTGCGAGATCATATACCAAACACCGCGAGACTACAGAACTGCATGCCGGGTAAGCGCGTCGAAAGACGCTGACAGCAACTACCGTGCACCTAGATTCCTGGAACTTTTGAGGGAGGTAAGAGTGCATCTCTGTATGTTTTAAATATTGATGGGCCACATATACGGATGTGAGTGATATTGGACACCGACTGGCCACACAGAGAACTGATCTATAAGCACTCGATACCTACACAAGGAAGAGCGTATTATACTGTACCCTATCGGTTGGCACATCAGAAACCTCTATGATAGGGCAACCGTTAGGAGGGTGAATTTTAAAACAAAGGAACAACCCTGCATTAATGATTTAGGCTCTCTTTTATATACAAAGTAACAAAGTAACTCTGAGGTTACGAACCAATGAGTGTGAGTTTCACTACTACACTTGGGACTTGAAGGTGTATATCAAGTAACTATCTTCTATGTCGTTTATCTGCAGTTTTTACAGGTTTTATATGGGGATGGGAAGTTGAATGTACATTTTATAGTGTATTTTATGTTTTGACATATGTGTTTTATTAAATTGATTGTTGCCAGCTGTTGAGTGCTCACCTACCCAGACTTTGTTCATTTACGTAATTATTTGCAGGAGGGGTGGTGTTCCTCCAATCAGGTTTGTAGCCCCTATCCAACTCGTACCTAGGTGAGCCAACGTGAATAGTTTTTCAAAATTAATAATGGACCCTAATGGGTGTGTACTGGCCATCTATTTGGGATGCACCTCACTGGAGTGGGGGACAGAGAGCACAGCTTATACTTTTCCTGGCCCTAAGCTATACATATGCAGCATTTAAATTTGGAACAGAATATATGTAGTGCATAGTTTAACATCATAGATTTGTTATTACAACTGAAACTGTAGCAACTAGTAGCTGTCCACAGATTGCTAATACCACCAAGGATTTACGCAAACATAACACTTGATCATGGGCAGAAGAGTGAGCCACACCAAGAACATCCTATGTGCACCCATTTTATAAGTTGTGTCTCCCTGATACATTCACCTTTTGTGCATTTGCCTGTATGTGGACCCCTGGATAATGTTTAGATTTTGATCTTTGCTTTTATGTAGTATAAAGTTAATGCAAGTTGTGCACTCGCTTAAGTTCATGTCGTCTCTAATCTGGAATAATAAGGAGCAGCAGATCAGCTTGAACTCCAACTTTGAACCCCAAGTCTTCATTTCCTACCTCCACCCAGGAAGAGAAACTCAGCATGAAAATGTTGAGAGGATTTCCACTCTGCAACACACCATCATTTTACATTTCTGTTTAATGAATCATAAGAATTATAGGAACATTACAAATGTATTTTCCTGAGCGGACTATTAGTTTGTTTCTCTGGGCTTCTAATAGAAGACATGCTTCATTTAAAACGCTGAGAAACCCCCAGGCTGCCAGGAAATAAATGGTATTATTCGAGGCATTTGCTTCATTTTTAAATGATCTTATCAGGAAATATGCATAAGTATTATAGTTGAGCTTATTATTTCACTTCAATACTCTGCAGGTGCCGTAATGCTGAGCGACTATATGTGACATAACAGGCACTGCTTCATTTTCTGAGATAAGCTGGCATTATAGTCTTTGTATAAAATCTATGGTTTACATTAGAGTGAATGTCTTTTCTTAGATATACAGTATCATTTATAGTTAATTATTAAAATATGTGCTGTTTTGTTGGGAAATCCTTTAAAACTGTAATTAGTTTACAAACTAATGAGATGCTATCAGAGAACAATTTTTATTTTATAACATAAACTAAAGTAATAAAAGCCGAAGAGACTTCCAAACCTCAAAAATGTAACTATTCTTTTGCATATGTTTATCAATCAGAGGTTATAGAATTTTCTCTCTTGGTGAAGAACAAGTAACAGCAGAGATTAGAGATGAGCAAATTTTTCAAAAATTTGATTCAGTCGGTCTGCCGAATTTTTTGAAAAAACTTGGTGTGATCCGAATTTATTTGCGATGAATCGCATTTTAAAATGGCTATTTCCTGGCTTCAGAGAGCCTTTATAGTGGTGGAGAACACTGTGCATTGCAGTAACACCCATAGGGAGTCTGCTGTGGTAGTGAAATAATACTGTGAGTCAGTATGACATGCAGATGACAGGCATCGCTCTGAGAATCACTGCATACTTCACTTATTTGGGCAGTCACAGGGCCAAAACTGATCAAATAACTCAAGTATGAACTCAGCCTTACAGGTTAGCGCCAAGAAGAAGCGCACTCCTTTTACACCGTCGTCAGATGATTCCACATAGATGTCTACAGAACCTGTTCTATTAAACGCTTATACAAGTAGAACCCCCGAGTGGAGAGGGTGTCAGCAGTAAGTTTGTGTTGACATAACTGATTATTTTGCCCTTCCTCTTATCCGTCAGAACAAAAACCCCAAAAAACGGATCCTGTCTGTTGAGCATCCGCCTTCACTTGGACAGCATTTGGTCAGTATTCCATCAGTATTGCTAATGCCAAAAAAAAGAGTGGATTAAAAACAGAGATGACACGTGAATGAAGACCGAGTCTGGAGGTGGCGGCCACATCAGGAGGAGGCCACAGAGTGGTGATGATGGATGCCCAGTAGTCCAGCGGAACTTCAATGTGGGGTGGCAGTGTACTGTCCAAGTATGCCACCACCTGCTGGTTCAGGTCCTGCTCCAGGCCTAGCTGCTGCTGGTGAGTAGTTTCTTCACTAGGTGGGTGAAGAAAGCTGCTCATCAGCGACTCTAGACTCAAGTTGCTGCTGATGGAGCTGGAACTGCTCCTACCCCCTACCATGCCACAGCAGAGGAACGTGAATGCAGAGCACCCCCCTGTTCAGACCTGCCAAGGCAAACGAGGTGCAGAACAGCATGACACCGCTATGCCCTGCACATGTGGTATGCTGGAGGGGCACTGTGAATTGTCCCTGCAGTGGTGGCTGAGGACACAGTGGAGGATGAGGAGGCAGAGGCGGACATTGTTGCCGGACCGACAGCGTGAGAACGTGGAGGCAGTAGAGGCATCACCTGGTCAAGTTGCTGGTGTGGCTGGGCAGGAACCACATTTACCCAGTGGGCCGTAAGGGACATATATTGTCCTTGATTATAGTTAAAGCAACTGACCAATTTTCCCAAAAAAGTCTGTATCACAATCAAATTTCACCACTGAATAGCTAATTGACATAATTCGGTTAATACAGAAGAAAGTCTACAATCACCCATCAATTTTCCCAAAAAAGGCTGTTTCACAAAAAAATGTCACCAATGAATGGATAATCAACGTAATTCGGTTCATACAGAAGAAAGTCTACAAGCACCCAGTAATTTGACCTTATTATTTTTTCTATTAATACACCCAAAAAAAAAAATATTATATATATATATAACAATCACAATTTAACTCAGAATGGCTAATAGGACGTACGTACCTATCCTATTAATATACCCTGTAAATGGCTGTAGTACAATGGAATTTCGCTGAATGGCAAATATTTTTTTTGCCCCTAATACACACCAAAAAGGGCTGTCATTTTCTCAATTTAACGCACAATGGCTAATAAGCCCTTTTTCATTTTCCCCACTAATACAATCCAAAAAAGGCTTTAGAACATATCCGCTGAACGGCAAATATTTATATTTTTTTACCCTTGTACACTCCACAAAAGGTTTTAGATTATATAACTGAACTACTGAATGGCAAATATATTTTTCTTTTTCCACTTATACACGCCACAATAGGCTTTAGAACATAGAACTACACCGCTAAACGGCAAATATATATTTTTTCCACTTATACACGACACAAAAGGCTTTAGAATATATAATTGCACTGCTGAACGGCAAATATATTTTTATTTTGCCACAATTACATGCCAAAAGGGCTTTAGAACACATAACTGCACCTCTGAACGGCAAATATATTTTACTTTTGCCATTAATATATGACAAAAGGGCTTTAGAGCATAAAACTGCACCGCTGAACGGCAAATATATTTTTCTTTTGCCACTAATACAAGCCAAAAAATGCTTTAGAGCATATAACTGTACTGCACAAGGGCAAATAAGACTGTTAATGGCTGTATCAAAAGCACTTGCACCCCAATAACAAGAATGGTTTGCTGGAATTGCAGAGCTGTATAATGGCAATTTGAGTCCCCAGTCAGTGCAGCAAGATGTCATAGGATAGTTCCTATTACCCAGGTTGTACTGAACCCTGTGCAACATAAATGCTGTTGAATGATTTCTCCCTAATCCTATCCTTTCCCTCCATCTTGAATAATCTTTCCCTGAACTTGTAAATCGTTTTATTTAGCACAATTACGTTTTTTCTAGCCCTGTCTCTAGCGCCTGCTGACATCCTTCTCTGCACTAAGTACACTGGAAAATTGCAGAATCCAAGATGGCTATTTAAATGGCTGTGATATCACAGGGCTGGCTGCTGATTGGCTGCATGAATGGCATAATGGGTGATCCCGCCTTCCCAGAGTTCCTTGCTCCATGTCCTCACACATGCAGCAGCCATTTTAGGAAAAAAATGGAATTCGTTACCACAAAGCGTGAGGAAATTAGAATTCGGTGTGAATCAAATTTTTTCTGAAATTCAGAGCGAATTCCACTTCGTCAACTTTGATTTGCTCATCTCTAGTAGAACTTTGCCGAAGTTACAAATTCATTAGTCACAAATCGCCATAAATCAGTTATACCCAGGCCACTCTGCCTTAGGGTACTGCCAAACGGAGCGGCGTGCTGCTGGTGGCCACAGCTTTCTTTCATTTAATAATGAAGACAGCACTGTATAGTAAGTCTTTGTTGTTAATGGGCGTGCTGCACCTTTTAACAGGGGCTGTTACTGGTATATATAGGGTTTGGCTGGTTAGGTAGGGACACAATCTGTATATTATTGCTGTTCTTGTCTGTAATCTCCTGCAGGTTATTTGACAGTAAACATGAAATATTAATCAGATCTAGCATACCCACATCTCCAACCCCAGTGCTCTCCTGCCCAAAAGGTGGGAGCTTTTCTTCTGCCATCTGCTTTTCCTCCTTTTCCACATCATCTAATATTGATGAGAATATGTTATCATGAACATCCAGCTCCTCTTGTCTCTGCATCTTGCTGACTTTTCTAAAACATGGAAACTTTGAAGGATGATTTGGAAGAAGTTAAGCAATCAAAAGATCATGTTGAGCATCATTAAGGCCTGGCTTCCTAAGGGTTGCAGACTGGATGGTATTGGTTGGCACGCTGGCACCGGAATAATAAAGTCTTACATTTACAGCTGAGGTAAGAATAAATAAATAATACTGATGCAGCATAAGTCTCTCAGCACTCTCCTGCTCCAATATTCTTCTATTAATTGTTTTCAGCAACATTGGCCCTAGGGCAGGAGCGCTTGCCACTTCTCTCCCTATGTTCAGCTCACAGGACAATGGTAGAGATGAGGGTTTTATAGGGCTGTGACATCACAGTAGGTGGTTGTCTGCAGGTTGGCTGTCTACACAGCATTATGGGTGATCAAATGTTCCCGGGCGTCTTACTTACACTTTCGAACACATGCTGTCGCCATTTTCGGAAATAGCGGATTCATTACCACAAAGCTCCATGCCTGGTTGGGGATAATGCAGATAGTAAGGGCTAACAATTATGAGAACGCAAAGATATGGGGACACTGCTTTGCTCACGGTGGGTGAAGCTTGCAATTACTGTTGAGTGAAGCGTTTAAGCTGATTTCGGTCCAAAATTTATTTTGTTTTTTTCTAAAATGGCAGCTGCATGTGTTACAAAGCAAAACTAAATGTAGAGGAGACAAGCCCGAAATGCAAGATCAATGCTGTGCAGCCAGCCAATCCGCATATAGCCATAGAGAGCAAAGGGAGAGACGTGGCAAGAGCTCGTGCGCTTGGGACAGTGTTGCTAAAATAAATTCCTAGAAGAATATTGGAGAGTAAGAGTGCAGGAGACTTATTCTGCATCAGATTTATTTTTTATTCCTTCATTTACTTATTCCTACCAATAAGATGGACGCCTTTATTATTCCACTGCCAGAGTGCCAACCAATACCATCCTGTCTGAACCCCTTAGGGGGCTAGGTCTTAATAATGACTATCCTCATATTTTGCTGGCTTTACTTCTTCCAAATCATCCTTCAAAGTCTCCTTTCTAGAAAAGTCAGAAAGATGCAGAGAGGAGGAGCTGGGTGTTTCTGATGTGGAAAAGGAGGAAAATCAGATGGCAGAAAAGGGCTCCCACCTGTAGGGGAGGAGAGTGCTGGGGGTTGGAGAAGTGTGAACAGCCCCTGTTTAACGGTGCAATAAAGGTGCCGCATTGCTATTAACATTGAACACCGACTATACAGTGTAGTCTTCATTATTATATATAAGGCACTTCTTCACCCCAGCAGGGTTGCACCGTGTTGTCATACCCTATGGATCCATTCACACGTCCGCAACTGGTTTGCGGTCTGCAAATTGCGGGTCCGCAAAACACAGACACTGTTTTTGTGCATTCCGCATTTTGCAGACCGCACATGTCCAGCACTATAATAGAAATGCCTTTTCTTGTCCATGGCTGTGGGCAAGAATATGACATGTTAGATTATTTTGAAAATGAATGGGTCTGCACCCATCTACTGGACCAATTTTGTGGATGTGTGAATGGACCCTAAGGCAGAGTGGCCTGGGCATACCCGATTTATAGCGATTTCTTACAAATTATTCCATAAAGACTCAAATTTCTTGTACAACTTCGGCGAAGCTGCTGAATCAAATGTTTTTAAAAATTTGCTCATCTCTACGTGCAAGTTAACCAAATTGTCTATTTTTTGCTAGCGGTAGTTGGTTGTTTCTGGATGCTGAACTGTTGACAAGAAGTCTCCTGAGAGAGTGAGACAGCTGCTGAATGTTTGCGGTGGGTCAAATTATTATAATTCTCATTGTGAAACCTTTCCTGTAATTCATGGTACTCTGTGCAGGGAGAGTTTCCTCTCTTCTGCATCATGTCAGGCATAACAGGTGGACTGTTATGCTTGACATGATGCCGATAGAGAGGAAACTCTCCCTGCACAGAGTACCATGAGTTACAGGAAAAGTTTTCTCAATGAGAATTATAATAAGTGTAGTGCCCTGGAACAAGACTATTTTGGACTATAAATGGGTTAACTTGCACTATGATTTAAGCTGTTGTTTACAGGCTTTCCTGATTGATTGGACTGAGCACCAAGGTCCACATTGGAGAGAAGAGGCTTGGGAATGCTTGTGTTCTGAACCTGTGGAGTTTATTGTAATATATCCTGCTCATTTGCACTATTATTGAACTATGGAAACGGTTAATTTACAGCCAGCTAACACAGAGACACTCTTTAACTTTCTATCTATGCACTGAGAAGTTAGAAATCTTACACTGATACTATAAGAGAATATGCAAACTTTTGGAGGGAAAAAACAGACACTCTGATCTTCTGACTGTCTGGAAGACTTGTTTGTGTCTGGAAAAACTGATTAGTCCTTTCCATAGACTTTTACTGAAACTTTTGTGAGTATACAATAAAAAGTGGCAACACTGTTTTAAGGAATTACTGCACCAGCGGAGTGTTTCTATTGCCTTATAGCTTATGAAGTACTTATATCGATGAAGAGAGATACCGCAATTGAGACTAATTACCGCATAAGATCTGCCGGCATCTAGTAAGTAGACTGGCGGAACTGAGTGGGGAAAGTGTCTCAACGGTATTTCACGATTATATGTATTTCTCGATATCCGCAGAGCCCTTTATGAGGTGAAGGCAACTGGGATTTTACTCCAACCTTGGATCCTTTGTTCTTAAATAAGTAGGCACCTGAATGTTGGACGCGCGGTCTTAACCCCATTTTCTACATACCGCATAGTGTGAACTGATCTCCGCACACAAACAAGACCTGCAGCGTAGTACCATAGAATCTTCACTGGTGACTAATCAATTGTTTCTCTCTCTACAAGACTATGGCAGACTGAAATTGTAACACTGTTTCTGCTTAGGCTGTGCTTCTCCACCCCACCCCTCCCACTAGAAGTTTCTAGATCAGTTTGAAATTGCCTGCAGATAGGTCCCAGTGTTTAGTAGAAGATACTCCACCATTCTGCACCAGAAGTAGACAATGAGATGAGGATACTCTGACACAGACCCTGAGTCAACGGCCCTTTTAGCAGAGGGCTAGCCAGATGGCTAGCTCAGGCCTTTCCTCAGCACAGAACATTCGTCTGCCAACGAGGAGACTGGAGAAAACGGCTCAGTGCCTTGCCTGTACTGTTTTGCACTTCAGTAAAGATGCACACTGGTTTATTACAAACCCTGACTCTCTGAACTCTTTATCCATTGAGGTGCACCATGCCTTACCATCCCTTCCAGAGAGCAGCAACATGTGGTGACAAGTCTAAGGTGTCCAAGGGACCTAGTATAGCATGGGGACCGCCACTAACCCAACTACTGCACAATAATAGTTTTTATTTATATAACACTAAAATAGTCCACTTCACTTTACAAATCAGACATGCAGAGTAGCTAAAGAACAATTCAGACAATAGGAGTAAAAATCCTTCTTATAAGAGTTTATGAGGGAAATAAGAGGGACACAAAAGGTACAGTGGTCCAGCCTCTGCCTATAAAACTTTGTTAACTAGTCAAGATATGAATTGAATTTGTATAGTGTGGAGGATACTGTTTAATGAAGTTCCTAAGGTGAAGAATAATGTACAAGACGGTACATACAGAGGAGTGAAATAGGGAGAGCAAGCACATAAGAGTTAGATTAGGGAATATGATAGGCATGACTAAAAATACATGCTTAAAACTGTGAATATTGGGAAGTAACTTAATTGTCTGGGGTAGCACATTCCAGAGAACCAGCACAGCTCTTGGAGAAAAGGGTGCTCACTGCTAAGTGGTTAATGTTAGGCAATCCTATTATATTGCTGTACAATGTGAGAGAAAGAACATGTTGGAGAACTGCTATTGCCAGCTGACACACCTATTTTGAAATTGGTCAGCCATGTCCTGCATGTTGTTCATATGGAAAACTTTCAGACAAATTCTTCTCTGTTCCACATTTGGTCATATTTAGTAAAATGTATACATGTATTCAACTGTACAGCATTGTGCCTTACTAATGAATTAGAAAAGTAGTTAGTACAGCTTATAATGAAACTTCATAGTAGTGGGACTTTTTGGGAATGACTGGACCCTACATTATCCAATATAGCACTTACACATTCTGACAAGATGAGGATACAATGAGGTAAGTGGTTTGATATATAACATGATATAGGAGGTTCATCATGGACAGCTAAGCCAAATAAATATATATAGTGACTAGTGATGAGCGGCAGGGCAATATTCGAATTTGCGATATTTCGCGAATATTTGGGCGAATATTCGCCATATATTCGAAAATCGTAATCTCAGTCATTATTTTCTTGATTGCGAAAATTTGCATAAAAATAGCATAAATTTACATATTTTTTTTATTAATTTACATAAAAATTCACATAAACTGGTATTTAAAAGGTATCTTTCAAATGCCAGGTTATGCAAATTTTTATGCGAATTTTCGCTATCGGAAAATAATGACATTATTTTCTTGCTTGCGAAAATTTGCATATAAAAATTCGCATAAAAACGAATATTCGTAATTGCGAATATATTTTGCGATATTCTAAATATTCGCGACTCGCGGTGCCGATATTCGCAATTCGAAAATTCGTGATCAACACTAGTGACGTCTTCTCTGATATAGATGTTCTCCTTCCTCATCTTCTCCATTGGAAGCAGACCACCTTGACAACTTCTTTAGGCTGGGTCTCTGCAGAGTTTTGCACACAGACATCTTAGATTCCTCACATTTTCATCATCTTCCTCCTGTAGGTGCCCCAACATTGTCATTCTGCTGCTACCCCCAATACTGTGCCAGCTGTACTCTCCAAAACCCCCAAAATATACTGCATAAAAAAAGCCCAACAATAATAACGGCCCCTATAAAGCCCCCCACAATAACAATGCCTCAGTTGTGCAGTCCCATTTAAATTACATCATTCTCCTCCCTCCAACATGCAGTTCAATGTAAATAACATTACTCCCCTCTACCCAGCCCCCTCCAACATACAGTCGCAACCTCCACTTGATGTCTGGCCATAATTTCATGTTTCCCAGACTTTTTGGCAGTATATAAGTCCTGCCAGTTAATGGCGGCACTGGCTGGTCAGTGAGATTGTTTTGTGATATGTCAGTAGTGGCAAGCATAACGGCAGAAAGAGATAGAGTCGGCCAGGCACTGCCTGGCTGCTAGTAGAAGCAGTGTCCCTCCCTAGTGGAGCGAGCAACAGAGAAGATGATTCAGCAGCAGGGAGGGAGTGCAGCTAAGTGCAAGTATTTACTGATAGCAGCCCCCAGCAGGATTCAGTCACTTTCTGCCTCTAGATAAATGCTGCTGGTGCTGATCAGTTGTTCAGGTGCGGCAATGTCCCTTCCTCCTGGTGGAGTGATGCTCCCTGTGACAGCGCATAGAGTACAATACTCACCAGGAGCAGATTAAGGGCACTGTAGGGGAAGTGTGGGCCCCTTCTAGCCCACTGCATACCAATGTGTCAGCTCTTAATCTAATTGGTCCCTTTTCTTAATCTACACTGGGGGGGATGTTAATAATTGGTTGCTGCACACGGGCATTGAGTCATTATACACTATACAAAATAATGTTACATGTAATATATCCTGTATTACATACAGGTACACATCATACTACACATTTCACATGTTATTACATACAGGCACTTAGTGCACATCACACATGGAATTACATACAGGTACATACTATACTGTGAGAACAAGGTTTGAGCTCAGATGACACTGCAGATGAGCCTCCAATCACTGAAAATTTCTGCCTTGCAGTGTACAAGAAAAATAAAGTATTGGCTCAAGTTTTCTATTTATCAAGAGTTATCCGTGAATTGTACCCACCAAACTATACATTCAGATTGCAAGATTTTGGCGGTAACCTGTAATTTCACCGTCATCATTGTCAAAGGAAAGCTCAGCATGTTTCCCATCAGTTTTCCTGCTGGTGAGGTCCTCTTCAGGTATGGAGTTTATCCTGCTCACAGTGTAATGTATATTTCCCATAAACCACACAGACCTTTTCTATGTGTTATAGAGAAGTTTTCCTGCTGGTGAGGTCCTCTTCAGGCATGGAGTTTAGCCTGCTCACAGTGAACTGTCTATTTCCCATAAACCACACGGACCTTTTCTATATGTTATATGCAGAGAGGTTTTCCTGCTGGTGAGGTCCTCTTAAGGCATGGAGTTTAGACTGCTCACAGTGAACTGTCTATTTCCCATACACCAGACGGACCTTTTCTATGTGTTATATACAGAGAGGTTTTCCTGCTGGTGAGGTCCTCTTCAGGTATGGAGTTTAGACTGTTCACAGTGTAATGTCTATTTCCCATACACCAGATGGACCTTTTCTATGTGTTATATAAAGAGAGGTTTTCCTGCTGGTGAGGTCCTCTTCAGACATGGAGTTTAGCCTGCTCACAGTGTACTGTCTATTTCCCATACACCAGACGGACCTTTTCTATGTGTTATATATAGAGAGGTTTTCCTGCTGGTGAGGTCCTCTTCAGACATGGGGTTTAGCCTGCTCACAGTGTACTGTCTATTTCCCATACACCAGACGGACCTTTTCTATGTGTTATATACAGAGAGGTTTTCCTGCTGGTGAGGTCCTCTTCAGGCATGGAGTTTAGCCTGCTCACAGTGTACTGTCTATTTCCCATACACCAGACAGACCTTTTCTATAGGTTATATAGAGAGAGGTTTTCCTGCTGGTGAGATCCTCTTCAGGCATGGAGTTCAGCCTGCTCACAGTGTACTGTCTATTTCCCATACACCAGACGGACCTTTTCTATAGGTTATATAGAGAGAGGTTTTCCTGCTGGTGTGGTCCTCTTCAGACATGGAGTTTAGCCTGCTCTCAGTGTACTGTCTATTTCCCATACACCAGACGGACCTTTTCTATGTGTTATATACAGAGAGGTTTTCCTGCTGGTGAGGTCCTCTTCAGACATTGAGTTTAGACTGCTCACAGTGTACTGTCTATTTCCCATACACCAGACGGACCTTTTCTATGTGTTATATAAAGAGAGGTTTTCCTGCTGGTGAGGTCCTCTTCAGGCATGGAGTTTAGCCTGCTCACAGTGTACTGTCTATTTCCCATACACCAGACGGACCTTTTCTATGTGTTATATATAGAGAGGTTTTCCTGCTGGTGAGGTCCTCTTCAGGCATGGAGTTTAGCCTGCTCACAGTGTACTGTCTATTTCCCATACACCAGATGGTCCTTTTCTATGTGTTATATACAGAGAGGTTTTCCTGCTGGTGAGGTCCTCTTCAGACATGGAGTTTAGCCTTCTCACAGTGTAATGTCTATTTCCCATACACCAGATGGTCCTTTTCTATGTGTTATATGCAGAGAGGTTTTCCTGCTGGTGAGGTCCTCTTCAGACATGGGGTTGAGCCTGCTCACAGTGTTCTGTCTATTTCCCATACACCAGACAGACATTTTCTATAGGTTATATATAGAGAGGTTTCCTGCTGGTGAGGTCCTCTTCAGGCATGGAGTTTAGCCTGCTCACAGTGTACTGTCTATTTCCCATACACCAGACTGGACCTTTTCTATGTGTTATATACAGAGAAGTTTTCCTGCTGGTGAGGTCCTCTTCAGGCATGGAGTTTAGCCTGCTCACAGTGTACTATTTCCATACCCAGACGGACCTTTCCCCATCTATTATGTACTAGGGTTGATTCATACTGCTGAGGTCTGTTTGAGGGATGTGATTTAGCCGTCTCTCACATCGAAATGGCTATAATCAATAACCCGAAAGGACTTTTTTCATCTATTAAGAACTAGGAAATTGTTACACAAATTTGATAAAACTATGGTGCCTGTGGTTATTGTTCAAAAATGAAGAAGTGGCTTTTTTTTTAAAATGGCCTTCCAAAATGTATTCCTTTATGAGGTGCAGATCCCAGATGTAGGGTGCTGCCTACATTTCCAATACAGAAGAGATCAAGGCAGACATAATGTGATAGATAACTGGCTGTGTGATGGCGATAGCGGCAGTAGCGAGTTGTCATCAGCAGCAATACAGTTTGGAACATGACGAGGTAATGCAGCAGATGTCTCGCTGTGTAGTGGTGAAAGCAGCAGTGGCGCATCAACATAAATGGCTGTACAGTATGGAACATCATAGGCAAGGATGGATTTGAATATCAAATAATGTCTGGCTGGAGTGTTCGTCTGTAGTGAGAATGGTAGAGGCACAAGTGGTGGTAGTAACTGGTAGCATCACAGAGATGGAACATGACGGACAAGGTGCAGGAGATGTCTGGCTGTGTGGTGGTAGTAGTTGGTGGCAGTACAGTATGGAACATGACAGACAATGTGCAGGAGATGATGTCTGGCTGTGGTGGGTTTGCAGTGGCGGCAGGAGTGGACACGTTACTAGTGGACGGATCTAGACATGACTGTCATTTCTTCTTTGCTAAACATTTCCTTACCAAATATACCTCTGTCTACCACACACCAAATCTGAATGATGCAAGAAGTCTTCAGGCATAACAGGTGGACTGTTATGCTTGACATGATGCCGATAGAGAGGAAACTCTCCCTGCACAGAGTACCATGAGTTACAGGAAAAGTTTTCTCAATGAGAATTATAATAAGTGTAGTGCCCTGGAACAAGACTATTTTGGACTATAAATGGGTTAACTTGCACTATGATTTAAGCTGTTGTTTACAGGCTTTCCTGATTGATTGGACTGAGCACCAAGGTCCACATTGGAGAGAAGAGGCTTGGGAATGCTTGTGTTCTGAACCTGTGGAGTTTATTGTAATATATCCTGCTCATTTGCACTATTATTGAACTATGGAAACGGTTAATTTACAGCCAGCTAACACAGAGACACTCTTTAACTTTCTATCTATGCACTGAGAAGTTAGAAATCTTACACTGATACTATAAGAGAATATGCAAACTTTTGGAGGGAAAAAAACAGACACTCTGATCTTCTGACTGTCTGGAAGACTTGTTTGTGTCTGGAAAAACTGATTAGTCCTTTCCATAGACTTTTACTGAAACTTTTGTGAGTATACAATAAAAAGTGGCAACACTGTTTTAAGGAATTACTGCACCAGCGGAGTGTTTCTATTGCCTTATAGCTTATGAAGTACTTATATCGATGAAGAGAGATACCGCAATTGAGACTAATTACCGCATAAGATCTGCCGGCATCTAGTAAGTAGACTGGCGGAACTGAGTGGGGAAAGTGTCTCAACGGTATTTCACGATTATATGTATTTCTCGATATCCGCAGAGCCCTTTATGAGGTGAAGGCAACTGGGATTTTACTCCAACCTTGGATCCTTTGTTCTTAAATAAGTAGGCACCTGAATGTTGGACGCGCGGTCTTAACCCCATTTTCTACATACCGCATAGTGTGAACTGATCTCCGCACACAAACAAGACCTGCAGCGTAGTACCATAGAATCTTCACTGGTGACTAATCAATTGTTTCTCTCTCTCTACAAGACTATGGCAGACTGAAATTGTAACACTGTTTCTGTTTAGGCTGTGCTTCTCCACCCCACCCCTCCCACTAGAAGTTTCTAGATCAGTTTGAAATTGCCTGCAGATAGGTCCCAGTGTTTAGTAGAAGATACTCCACCATTCTGCACCAGAAGTAGACAATGAGATGAGGATACTCTGACACAGACCCTGAGTCAACGGCCCTTTTAGCAGAGGGCTAGCCAGATGGCTAGCTCAGGCCTTTCCTCAGCACAGAACATTCGTCTGCCAACGAGGAGACTGGAGAAAACGGCTCAGTGCCTTGCCTGTACTGTTTTGCACTTCAGTAAAGATGCACACTGGTTTATTACAAACCCTGACTCTCTGAACTCTTTATCCATTGAGGTGCACCATGCCTTACCATCCCTTCCAGAGAGCAGCAACATGTGGTGACAAGTCTAAGGTGTCCAAGGGACCTAGTATAGCATAGGGACCGCCACTAACCCAACTACTGCACAATAATAGTTTTTATTTATATAACACTAAAATAGTCCACTTCACTTTACAAATCAGACATGCAGAGTAGCTAAAGAACAATTCAGACAATAGGAGTAAAAATCCTTCTTATAAGAGTTTATGAGGGAAATAAGAGGGACACAAAAGGTACAGTGGTCCAGCCTCTGCCTATAAAACTTTGTTAACTAGTCAAGATATGAATTGAATTTGTATAGTGTGGAGGATACTGTTTAATGAAGTTCCTAAGGTGAAGAATAATGTACAAGACGGTACATACAGAGGAGTGAAATAGGAGAGCAAGCACATAAGAGTTAGATTAGGGAATATGATAGGCATGACTAAAAATACATGCTTAAAACTGTGAATATTGGGAAGTAACTTAATTGTCTGGGGTAGCACATTCCAGAGAACCAGCACAGCTCTTGGAGAAAAGGGTGCTCACTGCTAAGTGGTTAATGTTAGGCAATCCTATTATATTGCTGTACAATGTGAGAGAAAGAACATGTTGGAGAACTGCTATTGCCAGCTGACACACCTATTTTGAAATTGGTCGCCATGTCCTGCATGTTGTTCATATGGAAAACTTTCAGACAAATTCTTCTCTGTTCCACATTTGGTCATATTTAGTAAAAATGTATACATGTATTCAACTGTACAGCATTGTGCCTTACTAATGAATTAGAAAAGTAGTTAGTACAGCTTATAATGAAACTTCATAGTAGTGGGACTTTTTGGGAATGACTGGACCCTACATTATCCAATATAGCACTTACACATTCTGACAAGATGAGGATACAATGAGGTAAGTGGTTTGATATATAACATGATATAGGAGGTTCATCATGGACAGCTAAGCCAAATAAATATATATAGTGACTAGTGATGAGCGGCAGGGGCAATATTCGAATTTGCGATATTTCGCGAATATTTGGGCGAATATTCGCCATATATTCGAAAATTCGTAATCTCCAGTCATTATTTTCTTGATTGCGAAAATTTGCATAAAAAATAGCATAAATTTACATATTTTTTTTTATTAATTTACATAAAAATTCACATAAACTGGTATTTAAAAGGTATCTTTCAAATGCCAGGTTATGCAAATTTTTTATGCGAATTTTCGCTATCGGAAAATAATGACATTATTTTCTTGCTTGCGAAAATTTGCATATAAAAAATTCGCATAAAAACGAATATTCGTAATTGCGAATATATTTTGCGATATTCTAAATATTCGCGAATTCGCGAAGTGCCGATATTCGCAATTCGAAAATTCGTGATCAACACTAGTGACGTCTTCTCTGATATAGATGTTCTCCTTCCTCATCTTCTCCATTGGAAGCAGACCACCTTGACAACTTCTTTAGGCTGGGTCTCTGCAGAGTTTTGCACACAGACATCTTAGATTCCTCACATTTTCATCATCTTCCTCCTGTAGGTGCCCCAACATTGTCATTCTGCTGCTACCCCCAATACTGTGCCAGCTGTACTCTCCAAAACCCCAAAATATACTGCATAAAAAAGCCCAACAATAATAACGGCCCCTATAAAGCCCCCCACAATAACAATGCCTCAGTTGTGCAGTCCCATTTAAATTACATCATTCTCCTCCCTCCAACATGCAGTTCAATGTAAATAACATTACTCCCTCTACCCAGCCCCTCCAACATACAGTCGCAACCTCCACTTGATGTCTGGCCATAATTTCATGTTTCCCAGACTTTTTGGCAGTATATAAGTCCTGCCAGTTAATGGCGGCACTGGCTGGTCAGTGAGATTGTTTTGTGATATGTCAGTAGTGGCAAGCATAACGGCAGAAAGAGATAAGAGTCGGCCAGGCACTGCCTGGCTGCTAGTAGAAGCAGTGTCCCTCCCTAGTGGAGCGAGCAACAGAGAAGATGATTCAGCAGCAGGGAGGAGTGCAGCTAAGTGCAAGTATTTACTGATAGCAGCCCCAGCAGGATTCAGTCACTTTCTGCCTCTAGATAAATGCTGCTGGTGCTGATCAGTTGTTCAGGTGCGGCAATGTCCCTTCCTCCTGGTGGAGTGATGCTCCCTGTGACAGCGCATAGAGTACAATACTCACCAGGAGCAGATTAAGGGCACTGTAGGGGAAGTGTGGGCCCCTTCTAGCCCACTGCATACCAATGTGTCAGCTCTTAATCTAATTGGTCCCTTTTCTTAATCTACACTGGGGGATGTTAATAATTGGTTGCTGCACACGGGCATTGAGTCATTATACACTATACAAAATAATGTTACATGTAATATATCCTGTATTACATACAGGTACACATCATACTACACATTTCACATGTTATTACATACAGGCACTTAGTGCACATCACACATGGAATTACATACAGGTACATACTATACTGTGAGAACAAGGTTTGAGCTCAGATGACACTGCAGATGAGCCTCCAATCACTGAAAATTTCTGCCTTGCAGTGTACAAGAAAAATAAAGTATTGGCTCAAGTTTTCTATTTATCAAGAGTTATCCGTGAATTGTACCCACCAAACTATACATTCAGATTGCAAGATTTTGGCGGTAACCTGTAATTTCACCGTCATCATTGTCAAAGGAAAGCTCAGCATGTTTCCCCATCAGTTTTCCTGCTGGTGAGGTCCTCTTCAGGTATGGAGTTTATCCTGCTCACAGTGTAATGTATATTTCCCATAAACCACACAGACCTTTTCTATGTGTTATAGAGAAGTTTTCCTGCTGGTGAGGTCCTCTTCAGGCATGGAGTTTAGCCTGCTCACAGCGAACTGTCTATTTCCCATAAACCACACGGACCTTTTCTATATGTTATATGCAGAGAGGTTTTCCTGCTGCTGATGTCCTCTTAAGGCATGAAGTTTAGACTGCTCACAGTGAACTGTCTATTTCCCATACACCACATGGACCTTTTTTATGTGTTATATGCAGAGAAGTTTTCCTGCTGGTGATGTCCTCTTAAGGCATGGAGTTTAGCCTGCTCACAGCGAACTGTCTATTTCCCATAAACCACACGGACCTTTTCTATGTGTTATAGAGAAGTTTTCCTGCTGGTGAGGTCCTCTTCAGGCATGGAGTTTAGCCTGCTCACAGCGAACTGTCTATTTCCCATAAACCACACGGACCTTTTCTATGTGTTATATGCAGAGAGGTTTTCCTGCTGGTGAGGTTCTCTTCAGACATGGAGTTTAGCCTCCTCACAGTGAACTGTCTATTTCCCATAAACCACACGGACCTTTTCTATATGTTATATGCAGAGAGGTTCTCCTGCTGCTGAGGTCCTCTTAAGGCATGGAGTTTAGACTAGTCACAGTGAACTGTCTATTTCCCATACACCACATGGACCTTTTTTATGTGTTATATGCAGAGTTTTCCTGCTGGTGATGTCCTCTTAAGGCATGGAGTTTAGCCTGCTCACAGTGTAATGTAAATTTCCCATACACCAGACGGACCTTTTCTATGTGTTATAGAGAAGTTTTCCTGTTGGTGAGGTCCTCTTCAAGCATGGAGTTTAGCCTACTCACAGTGAACTGTCTATTTCCCATATCCCAGACGGACCTTTTCTATGTGTTATAGAGAAGTTTTCCTGTTGGTGAGGTCCTCTTCAAGCATGGAGTTTAGCCTACTCACAGTGAACTGTCTATTTCCCATACACCACACGGACCTTTTCTATGTGTTATATGCAGAGAAGTTTTCCTGCTGGTGAGGTTCTCTTCAGGCATGGAGTTTAGCCTGCTCATAGTGAACTGTCTATTTCCCATACACCACACGGACCTTTTCTATGTGTTATATGCAGAGAAGTTTTCCTGCTGGTGAGGTTCTCTTCAGGCATGGAGTTTAGCCTGCTCACAGTGAACTGTCTATTTCCCATACCCCAGATGGACCATTTCTATGTGTTATCTACAGAGAAGTTTTCCTGCTAGTGAGGTCCTCTTCAGGCATGGAGTTTAGCCTGCTCACAGTGTACTATTTCCCATACCCCAGACGGACCTTTCCCATCTATTATGTACTAGGGTTGATTCATACTGCTGAGGTCTGTTTGAGGGATGTGATTTAGCCGTCTCTCACATCGAAATGGCTATAATCAATAACCCGAAAGGACTTTTTTCATCTATTAAGAACTAGGAAATTGTTACACAAATTTGATAAAACTATGGTGCCTGTGGTTATTGTTCAAAAATGAAGAAGTGGCTTTTTTTTTAAAATGGCCTTCCAAAATGTATTCCTTTATGAGGTGCAGATCCCAGATGTAGGGTGTTGCCTACATTTCCAATACAGAAGAGATCAAGGCAGACATAATGTGATAGATAACTGGCTGTGTGATGGCGATAGCGGCAGTAGCGAGTTGTCATCAGCAGCAATACAGTTTGGAACATGACGAGGGTAATGCAGCAGATGTCTCGCTGTGTAGTGGTGAAAGCAGCAGTGGCGCGTCAACATAAATGGCTGTACAGTATGGAACATCATAGGCAAGGATGGATTTGAATATCAAATAATGTCTGGCTGGAGTGTCTGTCTGTAGTGAGAATGGTAGAGGCACAAGTGGTGGTAGTAACTGGTAGCATCACAGAATGGAACATGACGGACAAGGTGCAGGAGATGTCTGGCTGTGTGGTGGTAGTAGTTGGTGGCAGTACAGTATGGAACATGACAGACAATGTGCAGGAGATGATGTCTGGCTGTGGTGGGTTTGCAGTGGCGGCAGGAGTGGACACGTTACTAGTGGACGGATCTAGACATGACTGTCATTTTCTTTTGCTAAACATTTCCTTACCAAATATACCTCTGTCTACCACACACCAAATCTGAATGATGCAAGAAGTCTACCTTTTTTAAATACACACATAAATGTTGTTTGTACACAGCCTGAAGCAAGAAATTGAAACCCACTGAAAATACAATTTTGAAATGTAAGTTTTTTCAAATACTCACCAAAATAGCGTGTGATGATTGCTGTATAAAATGCAAAATGCTAAAAAAAGAATAGAAAAAGCCAATTTTGAATGGCACTGCACTAAATACAGAGCTTGCAGTCACTAAAGTGTCAGATTTCTTTTGCGCAGGGATTTGTGAATGTGATGCCGAGCCGTCAGTAACACACACAGCCGAGGTAAATGGCTGCTATGACCCTGCCTGGCACACTGTGCAGAAACTACAGGGGTGACAGTGTAAATGGCTCAGACCCCCTCCCTAAGCACACTTGGGATCATTTATCAAACTGGTGTAAAGTAGAAGTGGCTAGTTGCCCATAGTAACCAATCAGATTCCTCCTTTTATTTTACACAGCTCCTTTGGAAAATGAAAGGATGAATCTGATTGGTTGCTAGAGGCACCAGTTCGATAAATGACTAGTGTTGATCACGAACTTTCGGATTGCGAATTTTAATCACGAAAATCGGCACTTCGAGAATTAGCGAATATTTAGAATATCGCGGAATATATTCGCAATCGTGAATATTCATTTTTTTTTTAAATACCAGTTTATGCGAATTTTTATGCGAATTTTTATATGTGAATTTTTATAGGCGAATATTCGCAATCAAGAAAATAATGAGTCATTTCATAATCTCCAGTCATTATTTTCTTGATTGCAAAATTTGCATATAAAAATTTGCATAAACATTCGCATAAACTGGTATTTAAAAGATACGTCATTATTAATGGCATATCTTAGGGGTGGACGGTATAGGCGATATGCGATATCAATTTGTGCCATGGATTTTGTGCATATCGCCTATATAGCTGGACCGCGATATGACATTGAGCGGCAGTTCCGATCGGAGTCCCAGCAGTGTAATGCTGGGGCTCCGATCGGTTACCATGGCAGCCAGGACGCTACTGAAGTCCTGGCTGTCATGGTATGTAAGTGAGCAGCATTATACTCACGTGCGCGGTGGCCGCCGGGCGCTCCTTCTTCTCATAGATCTGTGCGGCGCATTGCTAATGCTATAAGCATTAGCAATACGCCACACAGACAGAAGAAGGAGCGCCTGGCGGCCACCGCAAACTGCTGCTGCCACCAATGATGTGGGGGGGAAGGGGGACCCTGTGGCCACTGCCACCAATGATTAATGCTGGGGAGGGAGGGAGGGGCGCACTGCCCACTGCCACCAATGACGGGGGAGGAGGACCCTGTGGACACTGCCACCAATGATTAATACTGGGGAGGGAGGGTTTGAGTTACCAGAGGGGGCTGATAAGAGGGAGAGGCTGGGGGGCACATGAGAGGTTGGGAGGCACATGAGAGGTTGGGGGGCTGATCAGAGGCTGGGGGGGCTGATCAGAGGCTGGGGGGCTGATCAGAGGCTGGGGGGGCTGATCAGAGGCTGGGGGCTGATGAGAGGTTGGGGGGCTGATCAGAGGCTGGGGGGGCTGATCAGAGGCTGGGGGGCTGATCAAAGGCTAGGGGGCTGATCAGAGGCTGCGGGGCACATGGGAGGCTGGGGGGCTGATCAGAGGCTGGCTGTCATGGTCAGCTCCCTGCGGCTGTGTGTACTATATACAGGGCAGCAGGGAGAGTGTAACGTCCTATTCACCCTAATAGATGCCTATTAGGGTGAATATGACAAGGGTTCTAGCCCTTAAGGAGGCTAATAGTTATTAAATAAAAAGTTAAAAAAAAGTTTAAACCCCACCCCCAAAATATAGAAAACAATATATCGCGATATATATCGCATATCGCACATGCTTAAAATTATATCGCAATATAGATTTTAGGCCATATCGCCCACCCCTAGCATATCTTTTAAATACCAGTTTATGCGAATTTTATGTGAATTTTTATATGCGAATTTTCGCAATCAAGAAAATAATGACTGGAGATTACGAATTCGCGAATTCTCGAATATATGGCGAATATTAGCCCAAATATTCACGAAATATCGCAAATTCGAATATTGTCCCTGCCGCTCATCACTATAAATGACTCCAACTTTTTTTACTCTCTAAATCTATCTAGCTCTTCTCATTTACTCTCAGTTACTGCAACTCCCCCTCTACCCCACACAGGTCCCCTGTTTCTACAAAGAAAGTGGCAGTGAAAACACTGAATATAAAATGTTGAATATCGGCTGACATTTTTAAGGAAGTCAATATTTTGGGAAATCTCTATGAAATAATTTTTATGGAAAAACTCTTTTATGTATATGTATTCTTAACCATGAGAAATAAATGCAAAAATTAGATCATCAATGGTCTATATAAGATATGTAGTTTTATTGTAGAAAAAGCATATATACCATATAAAAATGTCTTTTTTGGGGTTATTAAGTTATGGAGAGAAAAACCCTTCATTGGGAGTATGCTTTAGACTGTAAAGCAAACATTGAAACGAAAAACGCATATGAAGAAAAAACGCATTAAAATTGCATGAATACCGCAAGGCTACTATTTTTGCGATTTGTAAGCATTTAAGTTGGGGCCATTGCAATCTATTAGTTTAACATCTGCTATAAATGTATAGGTTCAGATAGTTGGGAGAGGGGTTACTATTGAGTGATGTATAAAAACGCACATGGATTATACAAAAAGAACATTTTTGAGAACATCACTCGACATTATTCTCACGAATAAATAAATGCCTAAGAACTGTATAAAAACCGCAAGGTTGATTTTCCTGCTGAATAAAAAATTATGGTACTCCAGGTCCATCAAGATCCAATCCGGAACTTGAACCTTTCCAAATTGTATTATAAAAGAGGCGGTGTCGATCGAACGGGGTATTGCCACTGAGGAAGGGGAAAGCGTTCCCCGAAACGCGTCTGGCTGGAAGGAGTGTTACCCCGAATTTCGGCATCGCAAAGATACAGTGCACTGTGAAGAGGACCAATAGTTTTTTCATACGATATTACGGGTAGGCAAAGCCACAGCCTACGAGAACTCACACGAGACCTCCGTACGAGATTTGCTTGCCGCGAGTATACCGAGCACACGTGGAACGCCGGGACACCGGCGATTAAACACTGGGAATTACAGGTATCTGGCATATACTGCAATTTGATACAAACAGCGGAGGTAAGCCCACTTTATGTGGGAAACACTATTGCCAATATATCGAAATAAACGGATTGAAATTTATCTTTGATGGAGTAAGTGCGTATGTGGCCCACAGTTCTACTCCAGGTGCGGAATATATGCGATTAAGTTGGCACCTAGATACTGGATGCATGACATCAGAGACATTTACAATTGAGCCGCCACCGTATGACATCGGGTGCATGAGATCAGAGACATTCCAGTGATTCATAATCTAAAAGAAAGGATCGGTCTGGATTTTTATTGTCATTCATTGTCATAGGCTAAAAGACGATCTGCCTACACAAACATCTGCTGTGTGATCTCCATCTGGAGAAATGGTACATATGCCACTGTATTGTCACTGAACTATTGAAACACACCATGTGTTAGCAGTCTGTTTCTGCCTAAAAATTATAATAGTATTCCCACAGAGGCACTGCTAAAACCCATGGTCTGCCTTTAATGGTGACATTACATGAATTTTTATTTAGGGAGCATTCTATTCTACTGGAGTTTTTTATGCTTTTATTGGTGTATTTGTACAATATGGTATTATTAAAGCATTTTTATTAAGAATCACTTTCCAGTTGTCCAGTCCATATACGAGTGCCCGCCGTTAGTATTTAAATTTCTTCTCATTTATGTCTGTCCACTCTGTGGATGTTTTTTTTATTGATTGTTAATATTTTTAATACTTTCACATATATGATGATGCCTGGTCTCTCTTTCTCTTCTTCTGCACAAGATGGTACCGTTCTGGGTATCGCTGATGCCTCCAGGAGAATGCATTCAGTGCTGCAATCAAACACGATTAAAGGGGTTATCATGTTCGTGTGCATAAGCCCTTATATAGTTTTAAGGGTTTTGTTTTTACGACGTTCCCTATGAGATGAAACTGACCTGTTCTCTTCATTGTCTGGGTCAGAACGATTACAGAGATACCACATTTATGTAGTTTTATGGGTTTTGTTTTTACAGTGTTCCGTATGAGATAAAACTGACCTTTTCTTGTGTGAAGGTGAGATGACAAAAAGCAATTTTGATGTTTATTTTCCCATTATGCCATTTGCCAAAAGGGATAAATATTTTTATATTTTAATAGTATAGGTGTTACAGTATTACAGTATTATTCCAAAGTTTTGAATGAAGCAACTTCGGAGGAAGTATCTGAAGCTCGCCTCCCTCAACACCAGCCATTATAGACGTCTGCGCCTATCCCTATGCACAGCTACAAGCACCTAGATTGCAGAAGAATGCCAAAAGTTAATAATTTTTTATTTATTTTTTTAAAAGAAAAATTAGCAAAAATATATAGAAAACATATTTTTTTGGTTCAACAATAAGTTATTATTAAAAAGTGTAAAACCGTCAGCTTTCACAGTAGAAAATATATATGAATAAATATCAGGAACGGAGAACATACTGGAAACCTGTTCAGTAAAACAACCTGTGGCTTACCCAGATAGCAGCCTGCATACGATATTACGCGGCACCCCCCCCCCCTGCAAAGAATATTAAACCTACCCCCTCGACATTCACGAGCCCCCCCCCCTGCATGCAATATTACATGGCACCACCCCTGCAATGAATAATAAACCTACCACTATGCATTAAATTATTACAAGGCACCCTTCTTGCATACAATATTACACCGCCCGCCCCCCCCTGTATAGAATATTACATGACCCCCACTGCAGACAATATTAAATGGGGCCCCCTTCTGCATACAATAATACATGCCCCCCCCAATTCACAATATTACACAGCATGACCCCCCCCCCCCGCATACAATATTATAGGCATCCCCCACTGGCACACAATATTAAATGCCCCACCTCTACATACAGTCTCACACAGAATACCTCAGCATTCGGTTCTCAGCCCCCTCTCCTCCACACACGTTTGCCTCCGGCACTGGCAGACACTCTTTCCCCCTCTATGAGTTAAGAGCAGCCATCTGTGACCTGCTTTGAAAAAAATCTGAGCTTTCGGGCATCCGACCCTTCTATTCACGCTGCCTCTGTGCTGCCGATTCAGAGTCACGTGACAGGAGAGTGTGTACATTCAGTAACCAATCAGTAATAGAGTCCACTAGCAGTGAGTTGTTCTGCAGAGCTGATCACTGGCTGTGCTGGGATCTTCTTGCGAGTCTAGACTGCAGATATCGCGAAACAAGCCCCCTGGGACTCCTGCTGTGGTTGGTCTTCCACCTCCTCAAAGCCACCTTCCTCCTCTGTCTCCTCTTCTTCAGACTTCTCTCTCGGCGTTGCCGCAGGTCCAGCAATCAATGACGACAAGGCTGCTTTTGGTGGTGATGGTGACCACAACTCTTCCTTTTCATGCTCATCTACGGCCTGATCCAGCACTCTTCGCAGGGCATGCTCCAGAAAATACTCATATGGGATGAGGTCAGTGATGTTGCCTTGGGTTTGACTGACCAGGTTTGTCACCTCCGCAAAAGGACGCATGAGCCTACAGCCATTGTGCACAAGCATTCAGTAACGCTGCCAAAAAATGCCCAGCTCCGCAGAGGCGGCCTTTTTTTTTTTTAAATTAAAAAAATCTTTTCTTACCAGTTTAATCTCTGTTTTGTCCTCTATCAGGGGTCGGTGTATGGGATAGATTTTAGTAACCAGGAGATGGAAAAAGATGGTTGGTCGGTCCTCTTCCTTCCAATATGGGGCACTGCGCGTGCGCCGTGCAATGTACTGTGCCACCCTATATGAGTGATGTGTTAAGTAGTACTATTCCTATCAGTTTAATCCCTGTTACGTCCCCTATCAGGGGACATGTATCGAATAGATTTTAGGAACCAGGAGATGGAAAAAGATGATTGGTCGGTCCTCTTACTTCCAATTTGGGGCACTGCGCGTGCGCCGCGCAATGTACTGTGCCACCAATATAAATAGTGTGAACTACTATTCTTACCATTTTAATCTTTGTTAAGTCGCCTATTAGGAGACGTGTATTGAATTAAATCCTTGCATGGGGAGATAGAGAAAAAAGCTTGCTCTGTCCACTTTCTTCTAATTTTGGGCACTTGCAATGGAATTTGCCACCAATGCAACTAGTGTTGACTAAGGCCCCTTTCACATCTGCGTTTTTGCTTTCCGTCCTAGAGCTCCGTCCTCGGGGCTCTAGGACGGAAAGATACTGATCAGGATAATCCTAATGCATTCTGAATGGAGAGAAATCCGTTCAGGATGTCTTCCGTTTAGTATGTGAACGTTTTTTGGACGTTGACAAAACCACAGCATGCTGCGGATTTGTCTCCATCCAAAAATCCGGAAGACATGCCGTAACGCCAGATCCAGAATTAATGGCCATTGAAGTGCATTAATCCGGATCCGGAATTAAGCTAAGCGTCGTTTTGGCGCATCGCTGGATCCAACGTTTAGCTCTGCGCATGCGCAGCAGCAGTTCCAATCGGGGCCCCAGTGTAAGCTGGGGCTCCGATCAGTTACCATGGCAGCCAGGACGCTACTGAAGTCCTGGCTGCCATGGTAAATACTCCGCAGCAGTGTACTTACCTGCGCTGCGGCCTCCGGGCGCTCCTTCATGACGTCACAGCTCCAGGCGGTAAGTACACTGCTGCGGAGTACCATGGCAGCCCAGACTTCAGTAGCATCCTGGCTGCCATGGTAACCTGAAAGCATTTTGAAGACTGATCAGGATCCTGATCAGTCTTCAAATGCTTTCAGGCGACTTGCGTTCTGACGGATCCGGCGGAACGGAAGTGCCCGCCGGATCCTCAGAACGCCAGTGTGAAAGAGGCCTTAGTACTATTCCCATCAAGTTAATCTCTGTTTTGTCCCTTATCAGTGCCAGGCCGGTGTAGTGAATAGATTTTTAGAACCGGGAGATGGAAAAAGACCCATGCTCGGTCCGCTTTGTTTGAATTTTAGGTCACTGTGCATGCACCGTGCAATGTACTGTGACACCCTAACTACGGCCACAGGTAAAAAGATTACCTTTCTTTACAATTTACATCATGTACATTTGTAATAGTTTTATAGTTACATAGCTGTTAAGGTTGGAAAAAGACACAATTCAATCAAGTCCAACCTGTAATCCTGCTATGTTGATAAAGGGGAGGACAAAAAAAAAAAAAACTATTAGAGAAAAAAAATCCTTCCAGCTGTGGAAATCAGAACAAATCCAGGGATTAATGTCCATCTTACTTTTAACTCCTTAAGGACCCATGACGTACCGGTACGTCATATCTTTAAAAGCAAATTGCGGCGCTGCAGTGGTTAATCGGAACAGGATGCTTGCTGAAATCATTCAGCAGGTATCCTGTCACAACGCCAAGGGGGTCATGTGACCCCCCCCCCCCATAACGGCGATCTCAGCAAACCGCAGGTCAATTCAGACCTGCTGTTTGCTGCACTTTCTGCGATCTCTGATCCCCGTGGTCTGTGACCGCTGGGATCAGAAACTTAAAGTGTGCACCAAATGTATAATTTTTAACCCCCCTGCACCCCGCAATATTACTGTCGCCGCGGGCGGTGCAGGCGGGGGAATCACGGGCAGTGCGGCGTTCGGGATCGCGATCCCCCGACCGCCTCCATTCTAATTCCCTAGTGTCTAGTGGTTATAGCAGAGGGTCAGCACATAACTGACATAACTGCCGTACAGATGTCAGCAGTTTAACCCCTTCCATACCGTGGTCCGTATGGAAGGGGTTAACAGGGAGGGAGCTCTCTCCCATCTGGTGCTGCTGTGCCCTTGCAGCCCCCGATTCTTTATGGGATCGCAGAGGGAGGGAAGCCCCCCTTCTTTTCCATCACCCGCTGCTCTGTTCTGGTAGCGGTTGATGGTTACCATGGCAGCAGGACGCTTTCAGAGGTGTCCTGCTTGCCATGGTGATGTAAGTCTAATCAGACTTCTGCTAAAGGTACTGTAGTAGTGTACTGTACTGTACTGTACTTTCAGAGGTGTCCTGCTTGCCATGGTGATGTAAGTCTAATCAGACTTCTGCTAAAGGTACTGTAGTAGTGTACTGTACTGTATTATACAGACATCAGACCCACTGGATCTTCAAGAACCAACCATTTTTAAAAATAAAAACACATATCACTGAATAAAAATTTTAAAAAATAAAATACACTAAACATATTAGGTATCGCTGTGTCCATAAAAATCTGCTGTATAAAAATATCACATGACCTAACCCCTCACGCAAATACCGTAAACAAAAATGGTGTAAAAAAAGCCATGTTTTGTCACCTTACATCACAAAAAGTGTAATACCAACTGATCAAAACGGTGTATGCCTCCCAAATAAACAATAACAATAACAATAAAACCACCATCTCATCCCACAAAAAATGAGCCCCTAAATAGGACAATTGCCCAAAAAAATAAAAAAAATATGGCTCTCAAGCTATTTTTTCTTTCTAAAATGCTGTTATTGTGTTAAAGTGAAATAAATTAAAATAAAGTATACATATTATGCATTGCCACATCCGTAAAAACCTGCTCTATAAAAATATCACATGATCTATACCCCTTAGGTAAATAGCATAAAAAAAATGGAAAAAAATATATTTTTGTCACCTCACATCTCAAAAACTGTAAGGCCTTATTCACACGTCCGCAATTCTGTTCCGCATTTTGCGGAACGGAATTGCGGACCCATTTGTTTTAATGGGGACAGACGATGTCCCGGCCGGGTCCGCAATTGCGGATCCGCACTTCCGGGTCCGCAATTGCGTTCCCGAAATTGCGGACAAGAAAAGGCATTTTCTATGAGAGTGCCGGCGATGTGCGGTCCGCAAATTGCGGAACGCACATCGCCGATGTCCGTGTTTTGTGGATCTGCAAAACACAATGGACTTGTGAATAAGGCCTAATAGCAAGCAATCAAAAAGATATATGCACCCAAAAATAGTACCAATCAAACCGTCATCTAATCCCGCAAAAAATACCCCACTTAGGACAATCGCCCAAAAAAAAAAAAAAAAATGGCTCTCAGACTATGGAAACATCAAAACATGATTTTTTTTTGTTTGAAAAATTATATTATTGTGTAAAACTTAAATAAATAAAAAAGAAAGTATACAAATTGCCGCGTCTGTAACAACCTGCTCTATAAATATAACAAATGATCTAACCCCTTTAGGTGAACACAGAAAAAATAATAATATAAATACCGTGTCAGAAGTCATTTTTGTCACCTTACATCAAAAAAAGTGTAATAGCAA